>JARHVA010003614.1:1507500-1680000 GCA_037957365.1 Torreya grandis | reverse complement strand
ATCTATAATTACTTTTTATATTTAGTTATGTTTTGTTTCATGAGATGATAGTGATCATTACCTAATAGGATTTACATGCTTATTTTATTGTTAACATACTTAATATGTATACTAAGGTCATTAATTATATTCTTGCGGTGTAATATAACGAAATAATATGTGTAATATAATTTTTAAAAAAATATTATGTTATTCTAGTAAATCCTAGTGGGGATGTTACATAGGAAGAGGTGCATCTTGTTGTAGTTGTATCTTATTTTTTATATGCATTTTAAGAGGTTCACCTTGTACATTCTAATAAACATCATCATAATTAGACATAATATTATCTACTTAATTATTATGTTTAGGATTACAACCTTCTATAGCCTTGGATTTATCATCATCCTTGGATTTTAAAACCATAAGTATAAAGTTATTTATTGCATTAACAAGCCCTTTCATATATGATGTAGATATAAGTGATAAATTATCATTTATCTAATGGAATATTACAATGTATTCAATCCCATATTTTACAAGAAAATATTTATTCCCTTCCCTTAAGAAGATTGGTTTTACATCATAAAATAAGGAATACCAGGTACAATGCCAAAAATATCAAGTGGAAACACATCTAACTATACCTCATCAATGAATTTGGAGGTGATTGTAAATCTCAACCTACATGTGTTAGTGAGTTGTAATTTAGCATCATCACACACCCATACCAAAGACTATGGCTTAGCATGTGATTTATAGTAAGCCCTAATTTTCTCACAAATTCATAAATGAGATTACCTTGAGATTCACTATAAAAAAGAGTCTCTATCTTAATATGGTTAGAAATAAATCTAATTTGGAACAATTCATTTCTTGTCTCTTCATCTTTCATAGGTTTAGAATGTAAATAAGAATGATAATTAATATATTTAGTGATATGAGAGGAAGAAGATAAACCTTGAATTCCCTTGGTAGTGACCTTGTTCTTATCAGTACAATAAGAGAAAAGATCATATTGTACTATTGTAGTAGTCTTCTTGCCTTTCTTGTTCCTGAACCATTTTGGTCTATGTTTTGGGTAGACTTCACAATACTTATCATCTTCATGGCCTTATCTCTTGAAATAAGAGAAAAAAGGCTTCCCATATTATTTATTAACTATGGAGATGTGTTTCATCTTAACATTACCTTTTATTTTGAGTTTAGGTGGTTGATTGGGATTCTTTGTGAAGTTTTATCTATCCTTGGTCTCTTTACCACTTGATTCAAAATGGGTAAGTTGGACACAAACTTCATTAAGATTAGTGGAGTTAAACATGAGTATTATATGCATCAAATAGCTATGTAACCCATGAATATATTTCAAAATATTATATTGAGTGTAAAGGGTATTGTCCATAATCAAAGCCCTTTTCCTAAAGTCTTGATTGTAATCTTTTACACTTTGACCCTTAGATTTCCTTAAATTTTGTTAATCCATACTAGCTTCTTGAATGTATCCTAATAGATAAAATTGATTTTTTACTTCAAAAATAAAATCAATCTAAGAATAAATCAATTTACTATGTTTTATGAGATCTTATTGTGTCTTTTTGTCCCAACAAATGCATGTTTTACCACTCAATTGAAGATTATCTAGCTGAATTTTTGCTTCCTTATTGTCAATCTTCTAAACCCTAGAGTATAATTCCATTTACTTGATCCAATAATATAATTTATCTACACTAAAATATCAATTAAAAATTTACAAATAAAACTTAACGCCAAGCTTTATCTTGGAAGAAACATAATTAGAAACATTATTTGGTTTAAGAAAGGAATAACTATAAGGTTTGAGAGGAGATGGAGGAGATTTAGGAGGTTCTTATTCTTTACTCTTACCACTAGTTGAGGAATCTTACTCCTATTTACCTTTATTTTCACCTTAGATCCTCTTCTTTATTTTATATTTAAACTCTTATTCCATGTTATTCATTTTTATAAAATCTTGATAGATGACCACTTTAAAGTATGGGTCTACCCTTGAACAATAAATGGCTTGACTTGCATGTTTTACACCAATTTTTGGGTTATACTATTTGAGCGGTTCTTCATCATGATTTCTCTTAGAACTAGTTAACATGTAAAAACTAAGCTTAAAAATACAAATACTACATTAAAATATCCCCTATCAACTTCTCTAATAGTAAACTTGATCCAAATTGTTAGTTAATGCAAAACACTCACTACTTACCAATTTCAGATACTAATGAAAAATTTCTCATTTTTATATTTTTACATGATATTGTCTTGTTTGATGTAAAATGTTATTCAATACTAATTAAAAACATCAATTAAATGACTAAAAACTAATAAAACACAAACCAAATTGATAGTGTATTTCACCCTTTTAGCGGATATGTCTTTGGGTCAAAAGAGCACTCAAATCAATCTATTAAATATTGAAAAATACACTTTTTTTATAATTTTTACACCAAAATATGACTTTTTTATACAAATATAACATTTTCTCTACCTATAAGAATTTAGTGTAATGATATCCTGTATGGAATTTTCTCTTTCCTACACAAAAATATGTGTACATTTTTCTTACTTGCTTTCCAGTGAAAGGCTAAAAAACACATTTTCCTCTCTCTATCCTTTTTAAAATATAATAATGAGCATTTTATAATTTTTCCAAGGCCCTTATTTTATGGGTTGATGACTTTTATTCAAATGTTCACCCTTAAAGAAGAAAGAGACAAAATAGATTCATCAAATGTTCGCTTGAAATGAAAAAAATTACACAATCTAAGTGATAGTTTGGGTGGAACTACTAATTTTCCAAAAGGAAATTATAATTATTAAAATATGTGGTCACTAATTTTACAAAATGTATTTATAATTAGGAATGAAGGGTGTGACACTCTTTTTCCCAAAGGTGATTATAATAGTGGCACATACAGTTTCCCTGGTAAGATGGTGTGAGTGATCACTAATTTTACCAAAGGTAGTTATAATTAGAAATAAAATGTTGGTAACTAATTTGCTTAAAGGTAGTTTTAATTAGTATTGCAAGCATTTACCTTGGTAGGGAGTGTGGAATGGGTAAATAATGATTTTCCCAAAGGAAGTTATAATCATTAACACGAGACACAAAAATAATGTTTTTCCCATAGACAATTGTAATCATTCACACATTTAAATTCCATGATCTAAAATGAGTTTTCCATAAAAAGGCAATAATATAACATTGATCAACAAAAATATTTTTTTGCAATGGGGCATCTTGGAAAGGATAGCTTATGCAAAAAATCTATAAAATTGATTTATAATGAATTGAAAAAATATTAACAACACATTTCTAGCATAAATATGAGTTCAAGGATGCAGTTTTGAACAAACATGTGGTATAGGTAGAAAATAACATTGTTAAACAGGTCTCAGGGGAGGCCCAAAATGATGATATGGTTATAAAATGAATAAAAATAAGTCACATAGGATCAAACAATCCATAAAATAACCCACAAATATGAAAAATATACTTCCTAAACCATGCAAAATGAACTATAGGCCATGGGGGGTAAAATTTCAATTTTTGAGCTATATATTAACCCCTAGGGTGAAAAAAAATTCATTGTCACCCTTTTTATTTGAATTTTCTAGGCTCTGGTTTACCATGTAATGTGCTAAGAAAAATGGCCTATAAAAGAGTTAGATGTCATGTTTTAGATCCCATGAGAGATCACATGTGGCCACCCCAAAATGGAAAACCTGTGAATATCTCCAACTTGGTAATTAATGTCATTTTTATCACATTTATTAAGTTTTTTAGGTAAAAAAATGATGAAGTTATTGTTTACATTTTGGGGCAAATGATGGCTTCACCAAGGAGAATGGCAACTTATTATGAAATCAACATTCATAGAAATGATAGAATCAACAAAATTGGGTGAAATCATTGAAATGGTGATTTAACCCATTTTTAAGGGAAGTCACCATTTTAATGAAAATGAAAATAGTGATATCACCTAAAAGGTGCAATATTGCCTAAATGGTTACTTCATCATTCCTAGAAATGGTAGTTTCATCTTGAAAGCCAAAAATAATTGGTTCAAGGTAAATTAGGCTTAGTAGGATAGGCTTATGATTAGGTAACAACATAGAAATAGGCTGATGCTAACTTTTCTATGTTTGCAAAATGACTATCTATCCTAACATGTCAAGAGTGATGTTCACAATGTCTATAGACCCCATTAGATTTGGATAAAGGGTATGGTTAGCTTCTTACATGTTATAAACCTTCATTATGTGGCTAGAATTATAGTCATATAAATTGATTGGTCATACTTGAGTGTATTGGTTGAGCATAGGCATAACAATATTTCTACATTCCATATAGCTATTAGAGAGGTGACCATGACACTTGAGGATACCTAGCATATCCTCAAGTTGCCTATGCATGGATGGATAATGTTTTTAACACCACCATCATAGTATTAGGATATTCTTGATGATTTGGTTAGTTACCAAGGCATATGCATATTCCAAGGGAAGGTTAATATAGACCTTATTGAGACATACATAGACATTCAACTTGACAATTTACCCACTAGAGATACATCACCATGAGTTCTCATTGATAGGGAGGTAGTTATTCTCATGGCCATTTTTAGTGGAAACCTACTACTTGACAAGAGTGGTAAGTACTTTCATATGGGCCTTAGAGGTGTAGTGTAGACTATTCATGATGAGTCTACATGTTTTAGTTGGGGGCTAGCTATTTTAGCACAACTATGTATAGATTTTCATATGATAACATATCAAGGTGGATGTATCATTGAAACCTCCACACTTATGATGGTCTAGGGTTAAGGTCACATTTTGATCAAGTGACTAGTGGGACAATGATGGTTATGGGACCTAGAGGATCCATTGGCATACGACTAGGCTCAGACAAGAAAAGGAAATTATCATCACAGGAAGAGATTATTTTCTATCATTAGATGTTTGATGATTTTACCCCATAGTTTTTAATTTGGAGGCCTTATCTTTCATACCATATGAAATGGTTTTGGGATGGATGGTACATAGCTTGTATGACAACCAGATGTTTTGTGATTGGGAGACAATCCCACATTATTCAAGAGTACCACCCTAATTAGGTACTTTGATAGTTTGGGTTCATGTAAGATATACCTGATAGACCTAGATGGTTCACACATGTGACATGGGAGATCAGTTAGGATACTCTTTTTATCTAGAGGGGAAAGGTTGCTTTGATCTATCTTAATATTCCTCTAGTTACTTGGGTTTATGTAGGAAGAGCAACATATGTAGGGGTTACTCTGGCCTATATATAGGTATGCCCTCTTTCAATGACATTTATAATATAGATAAGGGGATAAAGGTAGACAGAAATTGATGATATGGAGAATAAGACATTGAGTGGTAGTGTTATCACCTAACAGAGTAGTAGAGGTGAGGAAGGTGATGACAAAGATGATAGCTTTAATGGTGGAAATGATAAGGGATATAGAGATGGAGATGGAGATGGAGGTGATGGAGGAGATGTCCTAGCTATGATGATGTTTGATTTGATCATGGTATGGGTTACATGTGGGCATTTGGATCTAGGATAGGTAGAACCTTCTGGAATAGCTATAATAGCCAGGGATACAAGCATGTTAGAGTTAGAGATCACCACTTGAGTGGGGGAGATCACTAGCTTATAGTGGTAGGTGGCTAGTTTTTATAACACCCTAGACATGAGGGATGATGGTATGACTCATCTTAAGTAAGATATCACCAAGATGAAGACAAATATAGATACGATGGTACATGCATAAATCAATCTCACTACAGAGAAGGATTAGGCCATTAGCGATAGAGATTAGGCTTTGGCCATTGTTGATAGGCTCAAGTGAGAATAGGATATGGCTCTAAGGGCTAGTACATAGGCTAAATTTTATCAAATGATATTATATATCATTAATTATAAGTATGAGTCCTCTTATATCATTGAGCCTATGAGATGACCATTCTCAAAGATCAAGAGATTGCTTCTTTTAAGGTTTGGGATGCAAGAGGGCAATTAATAGATCTAGTTGGTCTCAAACCAAGACTCATGTGATAGGTGCCTTAGGTCAGTCCATTCATCAATCACAACCACCACCACTAGGACCATGAGGGACATTAGAGCCTCCTCTAACTACAGGTCCCATGGACACATATATCTAGATTTGATCTCATTCATCATGGAATTTAGCATATTTGTGGCATTATTTTGGCATATGAAATTATACTTATTACATCAACATATTGGTTTTTTTAAAGGCACCATTGTGAAATGCATATATCCTCTATGTATATGACATTTGAGATACATTGACATTTAGTTTTGGGTCCTTCTAGGCTAATATACATGTATATGATATTAATTTGATTTATAGATACAATTCCATGTTACTATCTTCTTTATATCATGTATATCATTGATTACCATTATGGATGTTTAACATTTTTATGTTTATGTTAATGTTTATGTATGTCCTATTTATTTATTGCTTATACCATGCTTATGAGATGTTATTTTGTTTTTTTTTAATGTTTTATGACTCATATATATGCTTTTTCAAATATGTTCATCTATATAAACACATTATAAATCATTTTTAATCTTATTTATTACTTATGTTTATAGGCATGTGTTTGAGTATTTGGTTAGTTCTGATATATCAGATAAGTACTACCATTGCATTCATTTAATAGTCTCTTTATGCCTATTTTTTACTATAGCTTATGATATTATGCATTATAGTTATGAACAACTAAATGACAATATATATCCTGAGCATGGAAATTTTAGTTTAAATGTAAATATAAACAAGCTAGGAATAATATATGAAAAATCAAATCCCAAGTGTAGGATGAAAAAACATTCACAACCAAAGCATATGATATGGATAATCAAGGATTAAGTTTAAACAAAATGTAATAATCCTACAATAACTAAGGAAAATATAAAAATCCAAAAAGGTAAATAAAAACAAACAAACAATAACTAAACAAACAAATAGATAAAAACAAGTAAACAAATAAGGCTATACAAAAAAATAGAATAAATAAATAACCACAAAAATATATCACAAACAAACTATATAAACAAACAAATAAATATAAAATAAACAAACTATACAAATAAACAAAATTAAAAATACAATTAAAACCAACAAAATAAATAAACTGTATAAATAAAATAATAAACAAGGATATAAACAAACAATAATAAACAATAAAACACTAATAAAAATAAACAAAACTTATAATACAAATAAAATGAACAATATAAACAAGACAAAACAAATAGAACAAATAAATACATATAAAATAAAAAGCAAACAAATAGTGCTATAAACAAATAAAACAAAACTATAACAACAAATAAACAATCCAAAGGAAAGAAAAGTCTAACAAATGAACTAATCTAAACACACAATGATAAACAAATAAGTTAAGCTAATCAAATGATAATGTAAAAAGAATGGTTAATCACAATGTTAGTCAAAACATAATACAAATTATTCGTGTATGTGTAATAGAGGTGTTACTCTAGATGACAGGGTGATCCCTAAGCTAGGTAGGAATAGCATAGGTAAAATAACACAAGAACAAATGTCATAACATTGTCGCTAGGCTAAGGGAAACAACAACAAAATATACTTTGACAATGGTTTCCCTAGGCTATAGAAACAATAGAACAAATAAGATGACAAAAAACATTGACTCTAGGCTATAGGAGAAAATGAAATAAAACAAACAAAATGGTGTTGTGGGGGTGGGGGGGGTGGGGCAGGGAAGAACAAAAGGAAGGGGTATCTGAGGTGACTCTATATGCACTAGGCAAGTGGACCCTACCTACATAGTTCCATTTACAAAATATCCAACATGAAATTTGACCAATGCAGTTCTCCCAAGATATGGGATAAAAGAAAATGATGATGTATAAATCATGATTGACTTATAAAGTAAAACATGAATGGTCTTTAAAAATGGTTAGTACATAAGAAATGAGGGGGGTGATGCTCATAGTGCTGAAAACATCAACACAAACAACTTGTACAAGTGTGATAGCATATATTAGGCTAAAAACACACTAAAAGTCAAAAAATAAGTATCCACTGATGAAATGAATTGGTAATACATAATGTTCACAAAATATATGGCTTGAAATGAGAATGATCTCACAAAATGGAGAGAGCATTGACAATGGTTGCTCATAAATTGATGAAAGTGTTCAAATAGGATAATGCTTAAAAAATGGTGAGAGCATAAGAAAATCAAAGTGGTCATTAGTGTATCAAATTTGAATGTAAAATACTCAAAACATCAACTCAAAAACTAACACAGACATATGAATAAAGACAATAATAATGAGGAAACTATTGGATAAGTGGTTACTTGTGAAATATCTAGGAGTCCCATAATCTTTAAGGCAAAAAACATGGTTGAAAATTAAATGAAGGTGGTCAAACTAATTCAAGATACCCCATGTATCTAAGTGCTACCTCCATAACTTGTGTTGACTTCAGGTTAATGTAGTTATCCTTAAAATGGAAGTAAAAAGACCAAGGTGGTCTAGAAATGAATTTGAATAGGTAAGAAGGTCCATCCTAGAAAATTTTGATAGCTTTATATCTCGCATGGAAATTCTAAGCCAATTTTCATGATTTTGATATTTTTATGGTTGTTCTTGGTCCTTTAAAAATTTTAGGTTTTTTAAACTATTCTAAATGTTTTTGTATTTTTTTATTCATATCAAATCAATCAGGAATTATGAAATACAAAGTGGTCTAACTCATAGAACAATGAAAACATGTCTTAGGTTGCTTGCAGAATGGATAGTGTGTTAAAACTTAATTTTTTCTCAAAATGGGGAGAATATTGAAACAAGGGTAATTGAGTTGACCTCATAAAATACTAAGCATTACCACTATAGTCCAAATGGACATCAATTCACTATAGCTTTGCCTACAAAGGTGAACGTTGGGGAAAGTTTTCAATGTTTTAGTGTTTTTGGTATCTCAACTCCATAGAGAATTATGATATAAAAAATGACCTAACTCATAAAATGGTGAAAGTTTATTGCTTAAAATTGATCACAAAATGGTGAGAGAGTGGTAAAGGAGTGACTAAGTTAACCTTAATGTAAATCGAGCATTACCTACATAGTCCTGTTGGACCTCAAGTCATTGTAGTTCCACTTATAGTAGTGAAATTTGGTGAATGTTTCCCCTTCTTTTGGTATTTTTAGTATCTTAAGTCAATTTTAATATCCCCACTGGGTATTACTAGAATATCATAATTTTTTTAAATTTAATTACACACATTCATCATTTAAATTTCACCATGAGAAACCTAATTAGTGATCTTTAACTAACTGTATTAATTTAGTTAAAGAATAAGTTTATAGATAATCCACTATCTAAGGATCACCATGAACATAAATAAAAATCATGAAAAATACTAAATAACCAATAAATATTACATCTAATCATAAATGAAATAGTAAAATTTCAGCCATGATTGATACAACCTTACAGCCACTACTATAGAAGTATAATGTATAGATGTTACAATTTTGAGATATAGATAATAATATCTCAAATATTAAAACATGACAGAAAGATATATAGAGAAGAGTCTCCACGACTCGAGTATTAATCAATACTCTCAATTCTAGTCCCTAGTATAGTACTCCAACTGGGAGGGATAACATCATATGAGTGCTTTTCCACACCAACCATAGACCATAAATCCCCCACACTATGTCCCAAATAAGGGGTTGACCCTCCCCTCATGGATGGGTACATAATGATAGTGCAGGAAACTAGAGTAAAAAAATGGAACCCATGTCTTAAAGATATGTAATATGTAATGTGTACCATAAATAAATCCATTCTATCATGATATCACACAAACATGAAAAATATATCAACTTTTGAAATGACAATGTTTAATTAAAACATTACTTTGGCCAAAGTTTTAAATAATAAATGATCTCTAGGATCAATAAATTTTATACACACCAGTCAATCATATTACACTTCATCTTGCATTGATGGTGTTAATTAAGTTAGTAGAATATGTCCACTACTTATTTAGGGTCATGAATGCGAGATTCGTTAAAAACATATAATAATATAAAACCAATAGATTCATTTAAATATTTCCCTTTAGCTAATAAAAACTATGCTAAGTAAAAAAATATCACATACATTCATTTAGTCCATCAAATGAAATGCAATGAATCCATAACATCTAGTTTAATACCAATTATAAAAATAATAAAAAATAGTCCTTAATATAATATACCATCTGGGTAACGATTTACCTAGATGATCAATTACATAAACCACAAGCAACTTATTATGTTATTTCATCCCTAAATTTATCATTATAACTCAGGCCTATATATTTGTTCGTATTCCACATATAAAACAACAACCAATCTAAAACATTCTATTATGATCTGGATTTAAACTCAAATACATTATTTTAATTCTATATATATAAACACCAAAATATATAACACGCATCCATTTACACACCATATGGTAATAAACAACATTTTTGAGTACAAAAAGATATATATACACACATACATACATATACATACATACATATATATATATATATATATACATATATACACATATATACATATATATATACACATACAGATATATATATATACACACACACACACACACACACACACACACACACATATATACATACATATATACATAGATACATATATACATATATAGACACACACACATACATATGGTATAATCAAATCAAATTTATTACATAGTCCTCAGTCATGTATTTATACCATGTGTGTATATATATATATATATATATATATATATATATATATATTACTGAGGACTGTGTAATAAATTTGATATAATTATACCATATATATAATATTAAATCTCTCCAATTCACATAATGTATACATCCAGTTAATAAATAGCCCTATAACCGCTATTAGAAACATGATAAATCCCCATATGTACTTGTTTAAATACAAGATATAGAATTTCATATGATTCACACATTTCATAGATCCAACCATTCATACCACTCATTTAATTAAATATCCTAGTTCAATAAATTTAAGATTGACATTTAAATTTAATACATATGATAAAATATAACACACAGAACCGATTATACCCAACTTGGGTTTTCTATTATAGAAACTACACACAACTAACTATTCCCAAGTTGATTTTCTAATTAACAACTCAGACTTAAGCAAATAAATTTATGCAAAATATATATTTAAAATTGTATACTCAGTCCTTCTATTGACTATGCAAAACTCATACATAGTTCAAAGACATATCTGAATAAGTAATAATACACAGTCACACACACACACACACACACACACACACACACACACACACACACACACACACACACACACACACACACACACACACACACACACACACACACACACACACACACACACACACACACACATATATATATATATAATGAACATAATTAAATCTTAACTCTGTGATGTAAATTTAACATTAACAGGTATATTCTATGCCTAAATCCAAGTGAAAAATCTATAGTCACTCATTCACCTACCTGTACTTGGGTTACATGATATGAATTAAAATAAATGTTTCCAAAACCATAATGAACAAGTATGTATGATACATGACTTCATAACATAGTCAATATTATAAAACTATAATTTTGACCTAGATCTAAAAATTTGTTTTGATTATAAAGTAACATAAATCCAATTGAAACCTAAAACTTCAAGTTCATATATATAGGTATATTCAACTTTTAAATTTAACATATACAATTTTTCACTATATCCCTATGATTAAAGATACAGGTATATATATGTATGTATGTATAATTATATGTATATATCATCAGATTGAACCAAGTATATACTTACATATCTTTATGTATATATTCACAATCTATTTTCATATAAAGAAACCACATTTTGTCCAAATAGGTTTACATAGTAGAGTACTCATACAATCAAAAGTTTTAATCTATATTTCTAAATACCTTAATTAATATATAATAAATTGGTTTGATACAACTAGATCAAGCCAAATCATGTATATACCCATCAAGAAATATTCAATTCCCTTGTATAATATATATATTATCAAAATGGAAGAGTATTTTTAAGATAGATCTTGATTAAATCAAAACAACCATGGAAAATATTACATTCCTACCCCAAATCCCTTAGGTTACCTTGGGTTGGATGTAGGGTTATATGGAGGTTGATCCTTCCATAAGGCCCTACATACAACCCTTTTCAAATTATCTTAACATTACAAACAAAAGAAAACCCAGTAACCATTTCCATTCAAATACCTAACACATTACAGACAATAAATTTAAATACAAAGACGACCTAGTAATTATGCCAACAAAGCCAAAAAATCTCCTTCTTCTTCAAATTTTTTCCTTCTCTATTGTGTGCTATTTATTACATGCCATGTGTTATGCCATGTTTTCCCATGGCCCACCTTCTCCTTTATTTTATCCTTATAAATTAACTTAATCACCACCAACTTCTCCTCCATTAATGGCTGATTAAACTAATTGAACATAATGCATGCAAAAATAGCTCAACCAAACTCTATAGTTTGCCACCATGCAATACACAACATTTCTCCACGATTTTTTCAAAATTATGGTTATCTCAAATTCAATAAATGATTATAAACCCTAATCATATTGATACTTCAAAAATAATCATTTTATAATATTTATAATATATCTTTGACATTGAATTAACATAATTCACATCGACTTCATAAAACTGACTAGCCAAACTAAATAAATAGAAGTCACATAACCAACTTTTATTTCATACCAAGTCAAATATCAAGTGGATAATTTACATTATCCTTCCATATAATGAATATAAAGTAAATATATTAATGAATATGTAGCATGGTAATATAATTAGGAAAAACAAGACTATTGTTTATTGTTACCAAGCCACCCACAAATAACACTTTCAAAACACAATGATTTCCCTACATCATTTAGAAATAAAATCAATATATTCATTATTTAATATATATTATGAATATCAATATTTTGGTTAACATTTTAATCAAATACAAAAATATTTTAAAATAATGTTATTTATATCTTTCAACATTTGGATAAACACATATATTATAATAATAATCTTTAATTATTATTACCTAAATCTTATAAATCAATACAAATAATAGAATCCAGCATAACATTATATCATTATAATATACAAGCATAACTAATAAGTCAGTAAGGAAATTAAAACATAAATGAATTCATTCATTCAACCAAACAATTACATCGTATAAGATAGTCTACGCACGATCAAAACATTAGTGAAACCACCTAAACAAATTAACATGATCATCAACAACAATCAAGATCACACTAGAAATCATATTAAAAATAACCTAAAGGAGAAGTAACAAAAAAACATGTTATGATATCTATCTCAAATAATTAATCACACAACATGAAGTACTAATGTGGTGTGTGAAAGGGTTTTAGTATTTGTTCTCTATCATCTCCCAAAGTCTCCATCTAAATGATCTTCTCTAATGATGCTCTCCCTCCATCATACTCAGATGGAAGAATTTATCCTATATCCACCTCATAAAAATTAAGGTAGTTATCACAAAGCATTATTATATTGATAAAATAATGTGGTATAACTAACAAACATGATCACAATATACAAGACATAAAAGTACTACTAACTCATAGCAAACTAATCATGTAAATTAAGCATCTCATAATTGTCTCATAATCAACATATGACATAAAGCTTAATCAAATATTAGTTAATCCACTAGTAAACCATAATAATCCATGAATCAAATAGGATATTTAACTTAGAGATAAATCAAGATGTAACATCTTTCCCCCTTAAATATGGTCATCATCTCGATGGCATTTTTTGAAACACAAGTTATGAATTTAAAAAATTATTCAATAGAAAATAAAATAACATGTAGTAACAAATCAAACAAAAAGATGTGGAAATAGATTATAAAACTCATCACAGTCCTCTTGAGTGGCACTATCATCATAATATTGGTCTCACTATACCTTGTACTATGACACTTTTTTTTATTCAAATAGACTTTTTGAGTGTCAATTATTCTAATTGGTTTTACCATGACCCCCCTAGGGTCCATAACCTAAAAAGCATTCCAATCTAAAACATGTGAAGGATCAATAATTTACTTTTTAATATAAGACACATGGAAGATATTATGCAAAATAGATAGATCTAGTGACAATGCAAGCCTATACACTATAGGATTGACCACTTATAAATCCTTGAAGGGTCCCACATATCTTGGTGAAAGTTTCAATAACTTTTCAAATTTAATTGAGTTTTTTTTAGGCTTAACCCATAGAAAGACTTTATCACAAACAAAAATTTGGATAACAATTTTCTCCAAATCAACATAGCTTTTATGTCTATCATTATCCTCAACCAACCTCTACCTAATTGTCCTAAATTTATCTTCCATTTATGAAATCATATAATGTCTAAAGACTACCATGTCTTCTAATCTATCCCAACTAATTGGTGTTCTACACCTCCTCCTATACAATGCCTCAAATGGAGCCATTTTAAATGTTGATTAGTATGAGTTATTTTAAGTAAACTCAACTAATGGAAGGTACTGCTACCACTTATATTATTTATCAATCCAATACATAAGAATGATATCTTTAAAAACATAGTTAACTTACTTTTTTTGTTAGTGATAAACAATGCTAAATTTCAACTGTGTACCCATAGCTAAATTTAGAGTCAACCAAAACCTAGAAGTCATCACTAGATCTTGATAAGAAATGATCTTCTCTAGAAAAACATGAAATTGATACACTTCTTTCACAAATATCTTTACAAGTGTAGGTGCATCATTTGTCAATTTTCCTAGTATGAAGTGGGCTACCTTGGTTAGTTTATCAAATACAACCAAGATCATGTCATGTCAGTTCTATAATAATGGAAACCCTTGGATGAAGTTCATACTAATCACCTACCACTTACATTATGGTATACCATGTGGATAAAATAATCTAGATGGATGTACATGTTTAATGCTCATATGTGGATATTCCAAATAATGAGACACAAATTTTGATACATCTTTCTTCATTCCTTTCTAGAAATAGAGTGGTTTAATCTTATCCATGAACTTAGTTACTCTTAGATGTCTTGAATATGTGGTATTATGTAGTTAATTTAGTAATATGCTCCTTAGATTCTCTCTATCAGGGACATATATCCTACCATTATACCATAAAATACCATAATTATCTATCTTGAATCTCATATACCTAAGATTTTGATAATTCTTAGATAATGCTTTCCTAAGCTAATCATAGAATTCATCTCCTCATGAGAATTTGATTACTTGATCTCTAAAAGTACTACTGATAATAGCCACAATTTTTGCATACCTACTATGTCTTATAGCATCATCAAAAGCATAATCAAATAAAAACTCTAACCATAATTTTTTATGAGAATTTAGGTTTGGCTGGGTGAAGATGTACTTGAGCCCTAAGTTATCAGTCTTGAGCTTAAATGGTTTTCCAAATAGATAGTACCTCCAAAATTGTAAATCATGTACAATTTACACAAGTTATAGGTCATGAGGGGAATAATTCACCTCATATGGATTCATTTTATTACACTCATAGCCTACCACTGATACATATTGCATAATAAATCATCCAAGTCCATCCCTAGATGTATTGGTGATCACTGAGAATTCACCATTAGGATCAAAAACTCTTAGCAATGGTGTTTAAGTTGCCTCCTTTTCAATTCTTAAAAGGCCACCTCACACTTATTTGACCAAATGAAACTCTGATTCTTCCACTGAATAAAGGTAATTGGATTAGCTATCTTAGAGAAATTTGAAATAAATTTCCTATAATAACCTTATAATCCCATGAAACTCATTATCTCATGTACATTATTTGGTGTCGGCCACACCATTATGGCTCTTATCTTTAATGGATATACTAAAATACATTTTATAAAGATAACATGTCCCAAATACTACACTTTATTTTGGAAAAAGGCACATTTATACAACTTGTCATACAACTTGCACTGCTACAAACATTGTAAAACTAATTCTAGATGCTATAAGTTCTCTTCCTCAACCTTGGAATATATGATAATATCATATAGAAAGGCCTAAATAAAATGATATAGGTAATATTTAAATACACTATTCATAAGATTCATAAGTGTTGTTGGGGCATTTGTTAATCCAAATGGTAACATTTTGAACTCATAATGCCTATATTGAGTCTTAAACATTATTTTTAGATAATCCTCTTCATGGATCCTCAACTAATGATACCCTAATCTAAGATAAATCTTAGAAAATAATATTATCCCTCATATTTTATCAAAGATATCATCAATGTGTGGTAACGATATCTATTCTTGATAATTTTTTATTCAACATCCTGTAATCTATATATAGTTGAAGAATACCATCCTTATTATTGACAAAGATAATTGGTTTACCCTATGGCGACACGCTTGGTTGAATCAACCCTTTTGACAATAACTCCTAAATTTATGCCCTTAACTCAACCAATTCAGTGGCTATCATCCTATACGATGCCTTAGATTATGGTTCCAATCTAGGTATGATATCAATCAAGAAATCAAATTCATGCTTAGGTGGCAATTTTGGTAATTCTTTTATAAATATGTCATGGAAGTTTCTTTAAAAAATATCATCTTTGATAGATGGCTCCATTGATTATTCTATCTCATTTATCTTAACAATAAATGCCTGGTATCCCTTCCTTTGATCTTTCTTGAGTTGAATTGAAAAATTTTCCTTATCTTTAACTCCCATTTCTCTCCTTGAAGTTATGTCTAATTTCCAAAATCATATTCACACTCAACCTTATTCATAAAATAGTCAACCTTGGATTTATACTTCTCAAGCCAAATGACTCCTAGGATCACATCATATGATCACAATGGTGATCCGATAATATATACTATGATAGTGAACTTAGACAACCTAATCTTTGCTTCGACTAGACACTTGTCAACTTTGATGTTAGACCCATTCCCATACTATACCAAGCATACATTTTCCATAACTCCATATTTTATAGAAAATTTTATAAGAATTTTAGGAGGAATGAAACATTTTTTATCTCTCATATCAATCAAAATAGAAATTATATGATTGAACAAAATACCTGACAATTATATGGGTGAAGGTTTATACTCAGCCTAATGATTATTAATAGCTACATGAACCCAATGCTAGAACATACCTTGTTGATAATTATAACCCTTTTTCTTTGACTTATCTTGATGACATTATTGATCAAAATTGTCACCTCCACATATAAATCAACCTCTAATTGGTCCTTTCTTCTCAGGCTATTGGTTTTCCTTTAAACAACCCTTAAAACCATCACCAGTTTCATGTTCCTTGAACCACTATTAAACTTGACATTATGATTCTTGAACTGACCCTTAGAGTCTTCACTCCTCTACTTATAGTTATTCTTCTTTAAATCTATTTTGAAACTTTCAAACATATTTTTGATCTTATCTTTGACTTGAGCAAGAGATTTCATTTTTTTCCTTCTTGATTGCCTTCTCGAACCCCTAATCCATGGTAAATGGACCATGCACATCTACCTCACAGTTAATTTGGGGTTTTAATCTTATGATGAATTTCTTAATTTTGAACCTCTCATTAACCTAATATTAAGGTACATACTTAAGGATATTGGGGGATTTTTCCAAGTATTCATTCACCAATAAATAACCTTCCTTAAGTTTCTAAATATGTGTAGGATTTTAATTATGGTACATTTGTGAAAGCCATCATAACCTAAATAGTGTCATAAACTATTCTCAAGTTATACTGATTGAGTTGAGGTTCATCTCAAGATTATTTTTTCCCACCAAGTTGTTACTTCACCAACAAGTTGATAAGCTCCTCACACTATTTTCATGGCTTCAAAATAATTTTGAATCTTAAGATACTTATCCATTTCTATTAGCCACACTTTATCTCCATCTCTCATAATAGTTCCAAATAACTTGTGTGGATTCACCTTTTCCATATCACGTGCCAACTTTATATCTACTTGAGCTATCACATCTTATGGAACTTCCTCATGCCTCTACTATTGAAGATGTTCTTGATCATCAAGATGTTCCTTAGTTTCCTCCTAAACATACCCCTCTTTATGGCTATGTAATTTTTAATCTAGGGCTATGATTTGGTCCCCACTCTCTTGCATGGTTGTGAGGATTTGGTCCAAATTTTCATCTTTCTCAATGACAAACTCATTTAGATCAAAAAGGGGATTGTTATTCAAAGTACCGTCACCTCTTGATCTAGCATGCACCATTATTATTATTGCTTATTAGGAGTATAGGTTTGCATTAGTAGATACATTAATTCATAGAATTTGAGCCTCATATCTGATACCAAATTGTAAAAACATCACTAGGTTTTACCATAATATAGTAATTTTAAAAAGAATTACACATATTCATCATTTAGATCTTACCATGAAAATATTAATTAGTCATCTTTAACTAACTAAATTAATTTAGTTAACTAATGTGTTTATATATAATCCACGTAGCTAAGGATCACCATGAATGGATATAAAAATCATGAACAATATTGAATAACTAATAAATATTGCATCTAATCATAAATGAAATAGTATAATTTAATCCATGACTAGTATAACATTACAACCACTATTGTATAAGTATAATTTATAAATGTTATAGTTTTTATCAATACATAATAATACCTCAAATATTAAAACATGATAATATATGTGAAGTGGAGTTGGGTGTGCATGGACAAGTTCTACAACTCATTGCCAGGCTAGGGTAGGCATGCCCTGGATTGTTTTTGCAAAATATTTGGACTACAAAGGGTAGAGTCGTCAGTTGGGCATAGGAAGGCAGGAGGAGGAGGTCTCACAAGTGAAGGCGTGGATAAGGAGGGGCATGACTATGGATCTAAAGGAGGTGACTTAGGCCAAGATGGAAAGGAGTTTCAATGAGGTAGTAGGAAGGAATAGATAGGGGCTAGATCCCAGGATGATGGAAAATACTAATTTTAAACAGACTCTAGGATTGTTTGACACAAGCTCAGTGGGGGGATCATGAATTACAAAAGTTAATGGATGCTTGGAGTACTATAAGGAGAGACCGAAGCTGGTAATCCCATTTGATATGATAGCTAAAGATGTGGAGTATTAATCCAAGCATTCACTATACTATAAATTTTTGGGATTGCGCATTTCCCTCCCTTTTTTGGAGAGTTGGGCTAGATGTGTATCGAAGCCAAAGGGTGAGATGGAGGTTACGCTACTAGCCAATAATTTTTTCATGGTCACATTCATTTGATTGGCTAATAAAAATATGGTTTTTGAAGGTGATCCTTATTTTTATAATTAGGTTGGGATTTTTGTGAAACCATAACATGCTAGATTTAACCCTACTGAGGAATTGCCAAACAGAGTTCTAGTGTGGGTACAATTACCTAGAATGCCTATTGAATATTGCTATGAGGATGTTCTTCAGATGATAGCTTCAATGCTAGGAAAACTTAAGGGGTCTTCCACACAAACTTTAGGTAATAAAATCATGACCTTTTCCTAAATTTGTGTGGAAATTGATTTAAGTAGACCTTTGCCAGATGCGATGGAGATGTGTGCAGGTTCATACTCATGGGTGCAAAAATTAGACTATGAGACACTCACGTTTAGATGCCACCTATGTCATGAGTATGGTCACTTGGTGTGTAGGTGCCTCAAGGCAAAATTGGGTGATCAACAGCCTTCACCCCCACCTCCACTGAATAGTGTCATTGGCATGGACAAAGGGAAGAAGGTTGGAGCGGGTGTTGGTAAAGATTCTAAAGGTTTTGTGCAAGTCAAGACTTGAAGCTAGAACTAAGGTCATAAGAGGTCCCTAATGGATGTGTTAGGAGGAGGATTTGGTTAACAGGTTTGAGGTTCTAAATGAATTAGGCTATTAGGAGGTTCACCCAGGCTTAATTAGTGAAGATCAGGTTGTGGGGGGGGGGGTCTGGAACGGCTGGAATTTCTCCCATGGATCACGTAACACTTCCTATGGAAGCTACCGTACCTATGGTCATGGATGAGTAGGTTGGGGAGTAGAAGTCTCTTGAATCAAATGCTGATATGGTTTAGGAAGTTGAGGCTAGAGCTCTCCCCACACAAGCAGGGGTGATAGAGGCAGAGAAGAGAGGCAAGGCCCATACTCACCTGGGAATTCTTCAGAAGGAGGATAAGAAGGGGGCTTCTTAAAAAAGTGTTAAACTAGGGAGGAAGAAGGACATGGAGAGGATAAAGATGATTGGGGAAAATCTGGTTGAGTTAGGTTTGGTCAAGACCTTAGATTCCCACTTCTTGTCTCCTCCAAAATGATTGTTATTTCTTGGAATGTAAGGGGCTTGAATAGTGGCCCTAGACAAAAAGTTGTTCAGGATTTCATTAGGAATCACTATCCAAATATTCTCTTTCTTCAATAAACTAAGGTTTTAGTGAATTATATGATGAGTATTGCACCTAAGCTATGGAGGCAAGGTTTATTTCAATGCATAAGGGCACAGGGTTCTGCGAGAGGCATGGCTTGTCTCTGGAATCCACGTAAGGTTCAAGTGGTGTCCTGGATCACCTTCAGATCTTCATTATCTTTGGTCTCCTTATGCATTGAGTTATGGGAGTATGTTCTTATTTTGAATGTCTATGCCCCCACTAATTTATAATGTAAGCTTCTTGTTTGGAATAATATTCATTTAGTTCTCAGGGGATTTCCTTATCTGCCATGGATTATGGTTGGTGACTTTAATGCTATCTTGGACCTAACGAAAAAAAGGGGAAGTAATGCAAGATTGGAACAATCTTCCTTTTTGCTTTAAGACAAGATCTTAGAGCTTAACCTAGTGGATATTAAGCCTTAAAATGGGTGGTTCACTTAGAACAATAGGAGGATGGGTGACAGCTGTATTGCTAAGCGCATTGACAGATTCATGACCTCTTGTTATTGGTGGGAATTTTATGGTCTTTGAGTTTTGAGATCCTTGATTGGAGAGGCTTGGATCACTAGCTAATTAAGCTTCACATTTCTTCTAATCATATGCATAGGAAGCCACCGTTCAAGTTTCAACTCATGTGGTTCAGGGACCCAAATCTATTTGGTTGAATTGCTAATTGGTGGAGAATAGGGAGGTTGGCTATTGGTACAACAATGCATAATTTTGCCAAGCTTCTCCAGTTCATGAAGTATCAGCTCAAAAGGTGGAATACTCTGAGCTTTGGGAAAATATTTTAGGAAAAGAAAGAGGTGGAAGGGGAGTTGAATAACATTACCAAATTGATTAGAGAGGAGGGGTTGTCCAAATTTTTGTTGAGGGAAGAAGCGAGGGCTATTAAGACGGTGGAGGAATGGGAGTTAAGGGAGGAAATCTTTTGGAAGCAAAAATCCAGGATCGAGTGGCTACAGGAGGGTGACAAGAATACAACTTTCTTCTTAAACTTGGTTAGAGCCAGGCAACATGGTAATATGATAACTTCTTTGGTGTCAGACAGTGGAGAGATTATCTCTTATACAAGGGATATATGTAATGAAGTTGTGCAGTATTTTGCTTCTCTTTTCAAAGAAGAAGGGTAGAGGGAAGTGGCTACTGAGGATCAGATACTCTCTTGTATTCTTGCTTTAGTTTTTTAGGATATGAAGGAGTAGCTGATGCATCCAATAAACATAGAGGAGCTTACAAAGATTTTCTTCATGATGAAAAAAGGTAAGGTGACAGGCCCAGATGGCTTTTCGATTGAATTTTTTCGAGAATTTTGGGAAATTATCAAATTAGATTTATTGGCGGTCGTTCAAGAATCTCAGAATAGCAAGCAAATGCTTCAAGCCCTTAACTTGAAATTTATGGCTCTCATTCCTAAGGGAGAAGGGGCTGATCACCTAAGTCAATTTCAGCCCATTTCCCTCTACAATGTAGTCTATAAAATTATATCTAAGCTGATTACTGAAAGATTAAAAAAGTGGTTGGGCATGTTGATCTCAGAGGAGCAAAGTGGATTTAATGAGGGACATTAGATTTTGGATGGGATTGTGGTGGCTACTGAGGCTATCCACTCCATATCCAAGTCTAGGGAGAAGGCTATGTTTATGAAGCTAGACATGTCCAAGGCATATGACAAGGTTCGGTGGTATTTTCTCCAAAAGGTTTTGGAAGCCTTTGGGTTCGAGGAAGATTGGATCAGGTGGGTAATGAGTTGTGTGAATTAAAATTCATTTTCTATCTTGGTTAATGGGGAGCACTCACATCTCTTTGGGGCCTTACATGGCTTACGGTAAGGGGATCTATTATCTCCCTACCTATTTCTAATTTTGGTGGAAGGTCTTGGGTGGCTGATTAGAAAGAATATTGGTGAAGGTTTTATTTAGGGATGGAGGTGGGGAGGTGACCTTCTCATTATTTCTCATCTACAGTTTGTGGATGATGTGGCTTTGATGGGCATGTCTACTATGAAGGAGGATACCAATATTCGCAGTGGACTAGATGCTTACCTGGCTGCCATGAGATAGGTAATTAATGAGGATAAGTCATCCATTTTTTTCTTCAACACTCTGCTACCCATTCAACGAAGAGTGGCTAATATTCTTTGGTTCCAAATTGGTAGGCTTTTGGTACTTTATCTATGGATCCCTATATCTGCTGGGAGATAGTCTAAGGAGTCATGGTAGGGGATTTTGAACAAATTTCAAGCTAAGGTGAATCACTGGACCAATAGGTGGCTATCCTTCACCAGTTGGGTCCAACTAATCTAGTTAGTGGTGCAGGCGCTTCCTCTATATAGGTGCATGCTCTAGGTGGCACCAATGAGTTTTGTTAAGGACCTTGATTCCTTGGCAAAATAGTTTTTATGGGTGGGTAACCTATCTTCGATGAAGTGGAGCCTGATTAGGTGGGAGGTTATTTGTAGCCCAAAAAGGTTTGGGGCCTGGGATTGTGGCAGTCAGTTCTGGTAGGTGCGGCTCTAGTAGCAAAATTGTATTGGAGATGGTGTGAGGAATAAGATCATGTGTGGGCCAAAATCTTGTCACATAAGTATTTTTTTGGGGTCCCTATGAAAGATATGTCTAGGTACAGTTTGTCAAGTAATGGATTGGTGATCTAGGCTACTCTAAAAAAAGGATCTACTTTAATCAAGAGAGGTATATTCTAGATTTGTAAGGGGGGATAGAGGCACAATTTTGGCATGATTCTTGGGATGGCTTTCCCCCTCTGGTTACTCAGTATCCACATCTGTATGTTCTTACACAAAGATTTAGTAAATTAGGGTGGAATAGTGTGTGTGATTACAAATCTCCCCTTCTTCATGGCCAGTTGACGGAAGTGAGATGGAAGGCTATGGAGGAGTGGCTAATTATTGGTATGGAGGATGAGTGCATTGAGCTACATAACATCCTTACTGGTCGCTATTGTTGTGCACTTAAGGGGAGTGATATGTTGGCTTGGTCCCCTCACCATAAGGGGAAATATATTGTCTCATTAGGTTATCAAGAATTAATTATGCAGTAATGTGATGAAGGAGGGGAAGTTCCATAGTGGAAAAGAGTTTAGAGTAGTTTCTCCTAGCTGAAGTGTAATTATTTTACCTGGATGTTGGCCTGGAATCACTACTTGACTTGGGAGAATATTAGGAGGAGTGGATTTGTTGGTCCTTCGTATTGTGTCCTATGTGAGGGAGTGGAAGAGGAGTCATCTCATTTACTTTTTAGTTGCCCTTTCACTCTTCATTTATGGCATGCTTGGTGGGATGTGTTGAGGTGTCAGCGCTTGCACACCTCCTCCCTTATCGATTTTTGGTCAAGATTGGGCAGACAACCCTCTACTACTCACTTCTTACAAGAGGTTTGGTATGCTGGACCCATTTTTCTATTGTGGCAAGTATGGATGGAGAGAAACCATAGAATTTTTAATGAGGAGAAATTGGTGATTCACCAGGTATCGAGCAAAATTATTGGAATGATCTAGAAGACTGTTGAAGCTAAGAGTGAGATCATTTTTCCTCTGGAGAAGGGAGACACAGAATTGTTTGAAAGTTTAGGCATACAGAGAATTTCTCTGGCCTCTGCTTGCATTAGGCATGGTCGATGTGGGAAGAAAAAAATTTAGAGGAGTGGGAAATGGATGCCCCCTCTCGAGGGTTTTTTGAAAATTAAGACTAATGGTTCTTCCAGAGGTAATCCTGGCCTGGCTGGGATAGGTAGGATTGGTAGGGATTCCTCCAGATCTATTGTTTTTTATTTTTTTGGCCCACTTGGGGGAGCCAACGGTTAATAGGATGGAAGGACTCGCTGTTCTGTATGCCTTGAGGAGAGCTTATGAGTTAGGCTGGAGAAGGGTGAAGTGTGAAGCTAACTCACAAATTTTGATCAATATGCTCCTGGAGAGGAAGATTAATGATGTGAGCTGGCAATTATCCTTGATAGTGTAGCAGATATTTTAGATTAGTTTGCTTATGGATTTTGTGTCTTTTACACATGTTCCAAGGGAATGGAATGGGGTGGCAGATTTCCTAACAAAGTGGGATTTAGAGGATATTGAGGGCCGAAAGGTGGATGAATGGGCATTGTTTCCCAATGAGGTGTGTCAGAACCTGGAGGGGATTCTTAGAGAGGACGAAAATGGTGTTGGGGCATGACGGTTTTTGGTGGAATTTTTTTGAGGTTTTCTCTGGTTCATGGGACTTTGGCCTTTTGTTGTTTTGTAATCTATTTTTTTGAGTTTAATAAAGTTTTTACCCCTTTTTTCAAAATAATAATAATAATAATAATAATAATAAAATTAAAACATGATACAAATCTCTACAGAATAGAGTCTTTGTGACTCAAGAGTCTCTATGACTCAAGTATCAATATGTAATCTCAAGTGTAGTCCCTAGTATAGTATTCAAACTGGGAGGGGGAGCATTATCTAAGTATGTTTCCACACCAAACATGAACCATAGATCCCCCACACTATTTTTCAAACAATGGTATGGATCTCCCTTCATGGATGGGTAGATAATGATGGTGTAGGAATCTAAAGTAATAAATCATAACTTATGTGTTGAAGATATCTAATACATAATGTGTACCATAAATAAATCCATTATAATATGATATTGTACAAATATGAAAACTATATCAACTTATGAAATGACAATGTTGAATTAAAAAATTACTTTGTCCAAAAAAAATAATAATAAATGATCTCTAATATCAATTAATTTCATACACACCACACAGTTGGATTACACCTCATCTTTTGTTTATGGTGCTAATTAAGCCAATGGAATCCATCCACTACTTATTTAGGGTCATGAGTGTGAGATTTGGTAAAAAAATAATAATAATAATATAAAACTAATAGATTCATTCAAATATTTTCCTTTAGCTAATAAAAATTATGTTAAGTAAAAAAATATCACCATTCATTTAGACCATCAAATAAAATGCAATGAATCCATAACATATAGTCTATTACCAATAATAAACAAAATAAAAAATAGTCCTCAATATAACATACCATCTAAGTAATGATTTACCTAGACATCAAGTTAATTAAACCATAAACAACTTATACCACTAATTCATCCTCAAAATAATCATTATAACTCAGGCTTATATATATTTTTATAGTCTACATATAAAAAAATATCTAGTCCAAAACATATTATTATGCTTTTTATTTAAACTCATATACATATATATATATATATATATATATATATATATATATATATATATATATATATATATATATATATATATATGATATAATCAAATCAGATTTATTACATAGTCCTCAGTGATGTATTTATACCATGTATGCATATTATAACTCTCCAATTCATTATTAATAAAATACAAATTCTTCATTATATATGGTATATTCCAGTAATACATCCATTTTCTGTGACTTATATTATTTTGTATACATCCTATTGATAAATAGCCCCATAGCCCTTTTTATAAACCAAATAAATTCCCATGTGTACTTATTTAAATAAAAAATTAAAAAAATCATTTGATTCAATGTATCCAACCATTAATACCATTTATTTAATCAAATATCTAAATTTTATCGATTTAAGATTGACATTTAAATTGATTTCATATGATCAAATATAACACACATAATCGGCTATACCCAACTCGAGTTTGCTATTATAAAAAGTACACAATGAATTATTCCCAAATCAATTTTATAATTAACAACTCAAACTTATCCAAATAAATCTATGCAAAATATATGTTTAAACTTGTATACTTAGTCCTTTTATTGACTATGCAAAAATTTTACACATTTTAAAGACATATCCAAATATGCTATAATACACAGTCACATCTAATTATATGTGTAGTTCATCTATATAATGAACAAGATTAAAAATTAATTATTCCATGTAAATTTAATATCATATTGTATATTTTTATGCCTAAATTTTATTGCAAAATATATAGTCACTCATTCACCTACCTGTACTTAGGTTATATGGCATGACTTAAACTGAATGTTCCCAAAACCATAACGAACAAATATGCATGATACATGATTTAATAGCATAGTCAATAGTATAAAAATATAATTTTAACTTGAATGTACAAATTTATTTTGAATATAAAGAAACATAAATCTAAAAAAAACCAAAACTTCAATTTCATCTATACAAATATCTTCAAATTTTAAATTTAACACATAGTTTTCCCACTAAATCCTAAAGATCCAAGATACATGTATATATATATCATCAAATTAAACTAAGTATATGTGTATATATATATATATATATATATATATATATATATATATATATATATATATATATATATTTGTGTGTGTGTGTGTATTCAAAGTCCCTTTTCATATAAATAAACCCACATTTTTATACCCAAAAATATAAATAGATTTATAGAATCAAGTCCTCATACAAACAAAAAATTTAATCTATATTTCTAAATAGCTTAATCAATATATAAAAAACTAGTTCGATATAACTATCTCAATCCACATCATGTATATACCCATAAATAAATATTCAATTCCCTTTTATAATAGAGATTATCAAAATGGAAGGGTAGTTTTTAGATAGAGCTTGATTAAAGTAAAAAAAACCATGAAAAATCCTACAACCCTACGCTAATTCCCTTAAGTTACCCTAGGTTGGATGTAGAGTTATATGGATCCTGAGCCTTCCACAGGGCCCTATATACAACCTTCTCAAGTTGACATAACATTACAAATAAAAGTAAATCCAATAACCATTTCCATTTAAAATCCCTACCACATAACACATAATAAATTTAAATATAAAACTAACCTGGTAATTATGCCAAGAAAGCCAAAAAATCTCCTTCATTCCCCAAAATTTCTCCTTCTTCTTTACTATGTGTTATCCACTATATTTCATGTGTAATTTCATCCATGCCGACATCCCACCTTCTCATTTATTTTATCCTTTTATATTAACTTACTCACCACCACCTTCTCCTCCATTAATGGTTGATTAAACTGACTAAACATAATGCATGGAAAAGTATGTCAACAAAACTCTACAGTCTGCCACCATGTAATACACAACATTTATCCATGATATTTGAAAACTAATTATTAACTTGAATTCAATGGGTGATTACAAACCCTAATCATCTTTAGACTTCCAAAATAATAATTTTATAATCTTTATAAAATATGTTTGATATTGACTTAACATAATTCTCATTGACTTCACAAAATTAACTAGCCAAACCAATTAAATGACAGTCACATAACCAACATTTATTTCATGCCAAGTCAAATATTGACTAGATAATTTCCATTATCCTTCCATGCAATGAATATCAACAAAATATAATAATGACTATGTTTCATGGTAATATATCTAGGCATTACAAGGTTATTATTTAATGTTACCAAGCCATCTACAATAATACTTTGGAAACACAATGATTTCCATAAATCATTTAGCAATAAAATAAATATATTCATTATCTAATATATATTATGAATATCAGTCTTTTGGTTAATATTTTAATCAAATACAAAGAAATTTTAAAATAATGATATTTATATTATTTGACATTTCAATAAACATATATATTATAATAATAGTCCTTAATTATTATTAGCCTAAATCTTATAGATCAATAACAATAATGGAATATATCATAACATCATATCATTATACTATACAACCATACCTAGGAAGGTAGTAAGGTAAGTTAAACATTAACTAATTCAATTATTCAACCAAACAATTAAATCATATAAGATAATCTATGCACGATCACAAAATTAGTGAAACCAGTTTAAAAAATAAACATAAGCATCAATAGTAATCAAGATCACACTAGAAAGCATATTAATAATCACCTAAAGGAAAAGTAACACAAATATAATACACTATCTATCTCAAAACTTAATCACACAACATGAAATACTAATGTGGTGTGTTTAAGTCTTTATGGATTCATTCTTTGTCGTTCCCCAATGTCTTCATCTAAACCACCCTCTCTAATGATGCTCTCCCTATATCATACTCTAAGGGAAGAATATATCCTACATCCACCTCAAAAAAATGAAGTTAGTTATCCTAAAACATCATTATATCCATAAAATAATGTAGAATATTAACAAATATGATCATTATTTATAGAATATAAAAGTAAAGTTAACTCATAGCAAACTAATCATGTAAATTTAGCATCACATAATTATCCCATAATCAACATATAGCATTAAAATTAATCAAATATTAGTTGATCAACTATTTATTCATTATATTCCATGGATCAAACATGTTATTCAACTTATAGAGAAATCAAGATGTAACAATAATGGAGAATCACAAAATACAACGCAACCCAAAATTGCAAAAATGGTAAAAGTGTATTGCTTAAACATGCTCTTAAAATAGAGAGAGTATGGCAAAGAGGTGACTGAGATAACCTCAAGGTGAATTTAGTGTTTCCTATATAGTCTCATAAGACCTCAAGTAATTATAGTTATGCCTACAATGGCGAAAGTTGGGGTAAGTTTGCAATGTCTTTGGTGATTTTGATATCTCAAATAAATAAAGAATTAGAAGATACAACATAGCCCAAAATTTCAAAATAGATAAAGTTTAGTTCCTAAACATTCTCTCAAAATAATGAGAGCAAGGCAAAGGGGTGACTGAGCTAACCGTAATGTTAATCGAGAACTACCTATATAGTTTTGTAGGACCTCAAGTCACTATAGTTCTACCTACACAAAAGGCATTTGACTAAGTACCAACAAGTTCAAGTATAGAAAAATTGAAATGTATGGAAATAATAAGGGTAAGTTGATGTGTCAATGCATGGAAAATGTGTTATTCCCAATTTTCACAGTAGTTATAATTAGTAAATTATGGTAAAGCATCAATGGTACTAATTTGCCCATAAGAGGTTATAATTAGTAAGATAAGTAGAGAATGTAATGACAAATGAAGTATGCAATTATTAATAGCACTATAATATTTATTTAATATAATTTTATTGAAACATTTGATTCTAAAACAACTTCTAGAACTGAATCTATCAACAACCACCAAACATGCCTAAAGTACAAATAAATCAAAACCAAGGCCAAACATGATAGTCATATCTAGGTACAATAAACTACTAGGAAGGGGCTAATGGCATGGTAGAATGGTATAAATTATAGTATAAATAATACGTATAATATGGTATAACTTAAATAATCCTTGTAGATAATAATTTGATTCCCTTAAGCGTAAAACAATTTGAGGTGTATTATGTTCATTGGTTCATCAAGTTCATCTCTTTTTAGTGTCATGAATCGGTATGATCTAGAACTATAGTTAGAAATAACTACATATGGTATTAACTAGTTATGTTGGAAATTTCCTTTCTTTTTTATCTCAGCATTGATATTCTTTTGATTTTATTTTAACACAAGGTCACCAAACTCGAATTCATTATGCTTAGCATAAATTGTATTAGCCTCTTAATATGTTTTGATAAGCCTAAATGTTATTCAAAGTAGTCATTCATTTTATATCAAGTAAGTTTATCTACTAAAAGTGAGCTACTCTATAGTCATCATCATTAATGATGTGTTGAAATTAAATCTAAAGAGAAGGCATCTCAACCTCAACAAGAATAATGGCCTTAATCCTATAAACAATGAATAGGGGGTATCACCTATTAGAATATAGAATATGGTATGGTATACTTAGACAACATTAAACAAATTAAGTTTCTAATTATGAAGAACATATTTGACAATATTCTTGAGAAAATTGATAATTTTCTTATTATAACCCTCACCTTGGCCATTGTCGTGTAGGTATTAGGTGGTAAATGATTTTTTTTTGATATGGTATTGGGTACAAAGTGATTTTCACATATTTGTTTGTAAATGATCTACAATTATCATATATAATGTTAGAGGGGATACCCTAATAGAAGATGAGATGGTTGAATATGAATTTTATATATCTACTTATTAGTGACATAAGTAAGAGGAATGGATTCTACCCACTTGGTGAAGTATTTGATATTAGTTAGGACATGTTTATGACCATGTAAAGATGTAGGATTTATCTTTCATATGAGTTTGAGTCCCCACATTGTAAATTTCCATGGTATTATTGGTGATTTGAATGTATTGGATGGAACATAAATAAGATTATCATGATTTTGACACTTTATGCACGTCTTCACATATGCAGTTGCATCTATTTCCATAGTTGGATAGTAGTAACTAGTAAACAATAAATTTTTGTCTAAGATTGTCCCATTGGTGTGGGATCCACACACTCCTTTATGAACTTACCTCGATGCTAATTTAGATTATACCAAAGGTAAACAATGAAGCAGAGTTCCATCATAACTTATACGATACAATGTAGTTTCAAGTAAGGTATAATGAGATGTTTAGTGGATGTAATCTTTTTATTTCTTACGTGATAGGTTAGTTGGAATAGTTTGGTCTTATAGATAGGCATATATGCTATAATACTAGGGATATGTGGGGCCAAAAATGTCACAAACCATTTTGATGGCTGATTTTTCATGTGTTGGTGCTAATAGATATTCTACAAGTAATTGATAATCCCTTCATTTATCTATGATCCGAATCATGGAGCTAATTGTAACTATGAAATTAATTAATTTTTTATTGGCTCAAGGTATTATTTCAAATTAAATGTTGTAAATTTAATACCTAAGAGTATTGACCATGTATTTATAGGGTACTAAATTCTCATCATTAATTTTGTATTGGTTAGTGACCTAATTGATGATTAGCTGAGAATCACCATGAACCAATAATTATTTAATATTCCACTATATTACTTGGCAAATCCATGTAATGAGTGATTCATATCTACCATGTTATTGGTATAATGGAAACCAATGAGAAAGGACATGGTAATGAGATCCCCTTATTTCATACTAAATAATATTCATACACGTGATCCAATGAGATTTGAATGATCCATCAAATTTCATATTCCACTATTTTTCCCTTTAAGGTGCTTCTAATTCAACTATAGTTATAACGAATTTATTTGGAAATCCATATGTAAGGGGTTGAGTATTAGGAAGAGGAGCTTATATAAGCTAATCTATGAGTACTTTTCACTTAATGGCCTTTTTATTGGCATATTTAATTTCAAACTCACTCAAAATCATGATCCACTTTGCAATGCAACCTTTTAAGGCTATTTTGTAAATTAAATACTTGAGTAGATCTACTTTGGTAATAATAATGGTCTTGTTATTTATCATGTAATGCCACAACTTTTTGGATATGAACACCATTTATAAATAGGGATATTTAATTGGTGTATAATTGTGTTCATACTTGAATAATGTTTGGCTTAGGTAATATAGGGCATGATCTTTACCTTATTCATAATGTTGTGCCAAAAGTGATCCTAGGGCATTTCTAGTTTCTAACATGTAATGTAAAAATGGCTTGTTTGGCATATGTGGAAATAAAATAGGTGGATTGGATAGACATTCCTTAAGATGTTAAAATTATTTATATCACTCTTCATTCCAATAAAACATAATTCCCTTCTTTAGTAAGTGTGTAAATGGTTCAAATTTATCAACCAACTATGATATGAAGCGTCAGATTGACTAGATTTTGCTTTGTAAACTACAAAGCTACTTCAAGGTAGATGGAAATGGTATTTTAGTAATGGATCAAACTTTGGATGGATAAAATTTAATACCCTATCTAGAGACTCACCTCATTCCTTAGGATGCCCACAAGCCTACATGTGATTCCATTGTGCCACATGGATGAGGAATGCTTTGTATCTCCTCAAAGGGTGAAAATCCAAGTGACAATAGTTTTTGGCATGCATGATGGGAATCTTGTTCTAAAAGGTTGAGATATTTTTGGTGTTTTCTCTCAATAATCAACCCTTGGAGGCATCTATCAAAGCATCAATGGTGACACCAAATTTATATCATCTATTCAAGTAGCCTAGGTATTGATTTTAAATATGGTTGATGATCATTTTTTGTGTTATTGCTTCCTAGTGAAGTTTCATGGCTAACCTTGGTTTTGAGTTTTATTCTCTACAAGTTGGTGAAACCTTCCAAGCTTGTGCCATTCTACATCAATATGAATAAGTTATTAATGAGCTTTGGTGTGAATTTAATCAACCTTGTCATGAAGTGTATTAATCTTACAATAAACCTTACTATGAACCACATTTTACTCCTCGATAGTCCTATGAGCCATGGTAGTCCTATAGTCCTTCATTTCCCTCTCCTTATGGACACCATGTTGTTGGACAATATTATGATAATTTATATTAAGAGACACCTCTCTATCAGTCCCAATATGAGACCTATCATTCATATTATGATTCCTATCAATATTAATAAAATCTATATGAGTATTATACAATAATTTTTTTCATGGATTATACACAAGGATATCATTTATAAAGTGAAGATCCTACTCATGTAGATGCTACTCTTTCTAACTATCCCAAAGATTCACTTCCATATGAGCTCACCAGTGATTTTATCTTTTCCAAAGCCATTCATAAGCCTTATACTTCATATCCAACTCCTTAACCTTCCGCTACATCTCATACTCAAACTCTTTCACCTTAAATCCATGAGCCTATCCATCAACCTTTCCTTCTCAAAGAGGAACCTATCTTGAGTGAAGCAAGTGAAGAAGAGAAAATCCAATTCATTACTGATCAAGAGGCTCTCATGAGTGGTAATGAGGAGGAAATAACCATAGGGACTCCCCTTGGTAAGCAAAAGGACAATATAATAGCTGATGTCTCTATATTTGAAAGGATGTGTGTCCATAGAGAAACCCCTACATTTCACACTCAACCTAATTTTGAGCTATATGTGCCACCTCCACCAACTAGTTAATTTTATCCTCACTCTATCACCATTTGCCTTGATAAAACTTTAGTATGTAAACCTAAGGAGGATAATCTGGTTGATAAAGAAAGATAACTCTTGCTTGAAGAAAATCCACCTCCTCGGTAGCCTAAGTGGGCTAGATCACATGATTTCAAGATGACTAGTCTTGGCATCACCATGAAGGAGAAGGAGATGGAAAATCTTATAACCCTTGAAGAATGATTTACATATATTTTAAAGGTTGTAAATGATCATCTCAAACATGAATTATAATTTACTATCAAAGATAAAATCCAAGTCATCCCTCAAGAACTGGCAGTCCTAGATGACTTTCATAAGACCAAGGTAGAAGAAGTAGCTCTTAAAGATGATCATCAGGAAGAAGATATATGGAAGAATTTAAATTCCATATGCAAGGAATTTGATGAGTTGGTTAAAGTTTATTCTTATCCAAAATATTTCATAGCTAGTGATAAAGTCAATCTTGTTGATGAGTCTAATGAACATGAGCTTGAGTGTGCAATCAAAAATAAAGATGGAGTTATTTCTACTGGTCAAAAACTAGTTTTCAGGAAGCCACTTGATAATGAAATTGAGCTTGAAGAAAACCATATTTATGAAATCATACATCAAGAAGAGAATATGGAAGAGGTAGTGGTTCTAGATGATAAAGAGGATAAGGATGATTAACAACTACAAATAGAGATCTTTTAAGCTTGAAGAGCTTTGCCAAGTTGAGGCCAAATGTATGACTAGGTGAAAAAAGAGGTTTCTATAAAATATAATGATAAATATTGGATATAGTTTACAAATATCCTTGATGAGCTAGAAGATCTTGTAGCTAAGAAGAAGCTTAATCTTGTTGAGAGCACCATGGAAGATAAAAAGATATGCCTTGTTCAATCATCCTTTCAAGTTATCATTGAAGATCCACATGACAAGGTTGAAGATGTTTGGATACAAGAGGAATAATTATACATTATAAGATTGTTTGAAGATGGTCTACTTGAGATTATGACAATTGAAGTACCAAATAAAAATTCTGATCTACAAAACATCCAATCCAAGGAGAAACATGCTTTACACCATGCTCCATCTCATGAAGAAGGTGATGCTTAAAACTTCCCCTTTGATCCAAGATGCAGGTGTGATCATTTTTAGTTTTACATATTATTTTTTTATTTAATTATCCTAAGTACTTGGAACACATGTGTGTGTCTTGTGTGTTTACTTTCTTTGTTATGTGTGTCTTTTGCTTTATGTGGTTGAGGTAGCTATTAGTTGTCTTATCTTGGTCAATTTTGTGGTCAATAGTTAAATAATTTATAATTTATTTCAATCCTTAAATGACTCCATAATCCCAATATACTGATAATTCTATTGGTTTAGTTAGTATAGTAGGCATACTACCTCTATGAGTCACCAATTTGTTGACCAAATATGACTTTTAAGTCAAATTGGGGTACCCCTAGTAAAAACATAGATTTTTATGTCTATAAGGGGGTATAATATATTTCCATGAGGTGTTTTATAGGTTCATTTGTGTCAACTAATTATATATTATCTTTGTTCAATTAGTTTTTATGTCCTTATATCATTTTTGGGTCATTTGAGGGGTCAAAAGGGTGCATTTAATGCTTTATACAAGTTTATTGGGAAATATGAAAGTTTAAAAATGTTATTTAATACTCCATGTGTCATTATAAGTCTTTTATAAATGAAAATACTTAAAATATAGTAGGTTGTTTAGAGAAAAGGCAATTTTCTTAGCAAAAAAGGAGAAAATGGCACTTGTACAGCCTCCTTGGGAAGTGTACCACTTGGAAAAGGTTGAAATGTGAATCTTCATCTCCCCAAAAATATTATCCATGATTTTATTGATCTATAAGTGCAATTTATTTCTAAAAACTATTTTTCTTTCTTTTCACCTTTCTTGGCAAGTGAAAGTGACCTTCAAATTTGTACATGGTACGATCACCACAAGCACTTTTAGTACAAAAAATTTTGGGAGATGATATTACACTCAAATTAATTAATTTTCATAGTAATATTTTTAATAATTATCAATTATGATTTATGAACCATCTATTTGAAATTGATTGTACAAATCAACTTATCATTTTATGAACCCTATAGGTTTTACTTCATTATGAGCATGTTATTATGAACCACTTCATAAATTTGATACCATATGATGTTTAAACCATATTATAATGTATCCCATGATTTTTTTTCATATTTTGTGGTGTTTGGATGAGCCAATAACCTCATGTTTTTTGACTAGTCTCTTTTGGGTGCAATGGGTAGTTTTCACCATTTTCAAGAACTTTGTGTTTCTCCATTATTTAAAAAGGTATTGATACATTCATTTAAATTTTTTAAAGTTTATAATAATTCCATTCACCTTATGATATAATCTTCCAAAGCATACCCCATTAGGATATAGTCATAAAGATAATGAAGCCAATTAGCCTTATGACTTTTATACACAATCGGTCATGATAAACCACTTGTATAGTATTTATATGTCAGGATTATATAATTTATATGGATATTTAAAATCAATGGTTTATAATTTATCATCATGAATTAGTTAGCCAAGTTTCATTTGATACAAAAGGAGGAGGTTTGCAGTCATTTACAACTTTTGCATTCCATTAGCCATTAACATGTATCTACAAGTATTCAAAAGTAATGTCATGATAATAATGAAAGCCTTAGTGGTGATATAAACCTATTTTAAGTGTTAATAATTCATTTTAGGTCATCTAAGTATGTCTATAACCCATTGGAGAGGCCAATGCAATACACACTACCCATTTTTGTATTCCCTACCTGTGTGTGAACGCACCCACCTGCAAGGTGCATTGGTAGAGCCTTGAAGGTACTGGTATGGAATATTAGAGAATGGTGAGATCCTATTTTAAACCATAACACATGTAAAAAACTTAATACATGCCTAATTGAAACATCCAATGGGTAGATATAAGTAAAAACCTGGATCAAGCATGAAAGGACAAAATTTAATCCCTTTGTCCCTAAAATAGGGAAACAAAGGTCCAAAGTCTTGTTTTGATGTATTATAGTAAGGTCAACAAGAATTTGTAAGGTATATGTATAGATAAACCTTGTATCCATTAGAAAATATAAAGACTATACCAAGAATGAGGTCAAGAGAATTGATAGAGAATGGTTATTTGGGGTCTTAAAGGTGCCTCCAAAAACACTAAACTTGGACAATGAAATCTACATGAAAGAGATATAAGAATCCTCTTCATCCAAAAGATAAAAATTTATAACATGAAACCATGTTTTAATGATTACAAATGATGAAGGGAACTTTCATGATCAAAAGGAATTTGAAAGAGATGGTACCCTATGTTTATGCATCAATTACACCTACAAGTGTCCATACAAATATCCCAAACACTCATCTACAACTATAAGAAGATGGAAAGGTACTTGGGAGTGATGACTTAGTATGAATAACTTTGAAGACATATTTTGAACATTGTTTAATTAGGATGACATCAAGATAATTCATGGCAAAAAGAGAGGTCTATTAAAAAATCGTCTCAATCCTAAATTAGGCTTACACAAAATTTCCCAAACCCATACCCACCTACAAGTTGGCTATGAAGCTATCAAAAGGACTAAGATTGATAACTTTTATATTATACCTTATTACAAGAATAATAGTTAAGGTGAAGTTAAAGCATGGTTTGGATAGTTTTTTTTAGATAAATTATAAGCCATAAAGAAATCTCTAAACATATATTTACATATATAGTAACCTACATGAAGTTAAAAAATAGGGTTTCTCAATCATCATTAGTAGAAACTTAGTCTAATGAGTTTAGGGGCACTTGTAAAACGTTTGAAAAGATAATTTGATGAACCACATAGATATATACCTTCTCCATGGATATTATGAGCTTCATAATATCTATTAAATTCAAATGCAAGCTAAATCAAATCCAAAAGGCATGTTTGTCTCAGTCAGTGGGGAGGGTAACTCAGTCTTGACTGAGTCAAGGCATGTGAAGGTATATATGGAGTAGAGGTGATAAGAGGAACCATAATAATTTAATATTTATCATTATGATCTAATAGATCAATTTTAATGGAGATACAAGCAATGTAAGGACCCCTAATAATCCACACTCAGTCTAAAATGCAAACCCCTACAAACAATGCCCTTTCTACAAGTTTGTCTCATACTTTCATACATTTGGAAGGTCATATGGGATGAATAGGAGATAAAAATTTGTGAAAAGAGTCATAAAAACTTGAGGAATCCCATGATACATCTAAATCATTTGAGATAATAGGCTAAGCACCCCTTGTTTTATCTCAGATATGGGGTACTTCTATAGGGTCAAAACTGACAGGATTTGGAAAATGGAGATATAAAGGTGAAGTAAAAGTTAAATGATCACTAGAGGAATGTTTATAAAGTTTTAAAACACATATATCAATTATAAATACCAACTAGGAATGAATGGAGATAAATAGGGCACCTTGTAATAAGGAAGTTACAAACAAACTCATGAGGCATGGTTATGCCTAAAGGCCAAATAGAGGGTCAATTTATATTTCAAATATAATAAAGCCTTATAATAAATTAAATCATGTTAATGATGTCATTGAAAATGTGTTTACTATATTGGGACATATGGAAAGTCATCAAAAGACTATTTTGGGGTCTTAAGGTATAGACATGCTTCTAGGAATAGTGAGACCTTAAAGCCAAAGAAAAGGTTGATCTCAACTACAGCCTTAGATGATAGCTCGAATGGATTAAAAAATTCTTATGGGATGTATAAGGATTTTTTTAATACCTTGGCGAGCAAGGATGTTACAAAGAAACCCAATTTTGGCCTAGGACTAACATTTAGCTTGTGCAAATGGAAGAAAAGGGTTTGAGTGAGCAAATTTGAATGATCATATATCTTATAATTCTTTTCATGGTGACTCAAGAAGTTTGGAGAAGATATATAAGATCCTAGACAAATTTTTTATGGTATTGGATTGAAATTTGAATGTGAAAACTCTATGAACAATGCTTAAGACAAAAAATAGGTCTAAAACCCTTACAAACCCTCAACTAAGACCAGTTTACAAAAATGGAGTTGGATAGATATATAGATGGAATAGTTGGACCATGAAGCCTATTGGAATTTATAAATGACTCCTTAAATCTACTTCACATGCCAACTAGTTTTACGTAACTATATGGACATGGTACAAAAAAGGGTTTTTCTCACTATTTTCTATGGTTTGTAGGTTTTTCTCACTATTTTATATGGTTTCTAGTTGAAAAAACTTCTAAGTTCTCCAACTAGGTGATTTAACTTAACTAATCAAATCTGGCATAATGGATAAGCTAGTGAAGAAGATGTAAAACTTCAAATGAGCTCATTTTAATGTGTCCCTAATTCATCTAGGGCCATGTATGGTATTAAAACTTGTCATTCACTCCACAACAAAAAATTTATTTGGAAATGTAAGCCAATTTTGAGGACAAGTGGGTAGGGTGCATGAAAGAGGAGTTTTTTCAAAAACAGATGATGATTGCTCCTTCCTAGGTGATTCCAGAGGACCAAGCCTACAAAAAATGAATGGAGAGGCATTAATAAGACCCTTAATCTGATTTAAAATAGTTTTACCTGATTTTAATTAGTTATAAGGCATTAAAATATGCCTAATCACGTAGGCAATTATTTTGAGCTAGAATGAGGTGTTTCTTGCCACTTTTCATGAAGTTTGTGACTTAGATTGACACTTAGAGATCTTTATATTACATGGTTAGACCCATAACTTATTATAATGCATTGATAACTTATTTTATCATCTTTAAAAGTGTCCTTGTGACCCTTTTGCTTCTCTCTTCTTCTCTCTCTCTCAAGTTCTATAAGAACTAGCCATTTTGGTATTGTATTGGATGCTCCACTTGAGTATCGCAAAACCCTACTAATTTGTATACCTTTTGATAAATAAAATTACTAAGTGTTACCTCTTCCATTTATTTTCATAGTGTGATTTTTTTACAACCCTCACCTTTTTTACACCTTAATTTACCTTCTTACTCTATGTCAAGATACTAGTTTGGTCACCAATGTTCTTATTGGTGACATAATTCTATATAGGAATCTTCCTATAAACTACAAACCCATATTTAAATAAAATATTAATATTAACATGATATAATCCTCTTTGATACAATTCATACATCTTAACATGCTTATACAGATCCATTAAAATCATTCAATCTTAGGTAAAAGGTTTAAAACTCTCTGGTTTACCTGTTAGCTGAAGTAGTCTCCTTATAGCCCTATTTTATCTGTATATTGGCCATAAATTTATATAGGTTATCTCAGTAATAAATGTAAAAAACCATTTTTATACCCATTAAACCCATATGGAACATACATAAATAACTCCTAAGGTTCCTTTATATGGATTAAGACTTCCTTCTTTAGCCCCTGCTCTAATTAGCCCTCTCTCAAGTAAACCTCCTTGTCTAGAATGTTGTATAGACTTTCAAACAAAAATAAAAAAAATATACCCATTACCTCCTTACAGGTAAATCAATAATTTTTTATACCCTTCTTTAGACAAAAACCCTTTTTCTCTATTTGGCCTACTCTCTCATGCATGCACACACTTATAATTCACCTTATACATAGATTTTTCTATGATTTTCCATACTATAATATCTTGAAACAACTTAAAATAGATATAGGACATAAAATAGGCCAATATCACATGGTTTTATCCATTTTCAAGGGTGACAATTCTTTCTATCCCCTAAACCTTAGTTTAGGGCTTTTCCAAGCGTACAGAAGATTGAGAGCATGATACAATTAATTGGTTGTGTTATAACATGATTAAAGGGACATATTTATATGTTTTAGGTCTGTATATTTTTCCTTCAACTACATTATTAATTAACCATGTCTTTAATACCTTATGTTTACCCCAATTAAGGTCTATCCAAGTTCTTCTTACTTTGTTTCTATAATAGTAAGCAGGGGTTTGTTAATTATTTCATGATATCCTTGATTCATAGATTTATATGACTTAAAATAAAATTTAATTTATCTCCTTATACTATTCTCATGTCTATAAGGCTTCCACCAAATAACTGTTTTAAAAAACACACAAATGTTTCCCTTACTGTCTATGCACTATCATCTGCAAGCCTGAGAGCATAAAGATTTCAATTTTGAGTGTTCTGAAGGATTTCAAAGAACCAAAAAAAATTCATGAGGTATTTATAAGTTATATTAAACTTTTATAATACATTAATAATCCATGTTAGATTTCTTTATATTCCAATCAAGGTAAATCTAACTTGACTTGGCTATGTTTTCTGGACAATCAACAGTGGTTTCTTGAAGTTAATCCTTAATAAGTTATCAGAATGATTATAAAACATATTATACCTTTTTTTCATCCATATTCCTTCTCATTTGTATGTTATTATTTTAAAATTTTACTCATCAATCAATTTTTCACACAAAACATGCAAATTTCTTCCCCACTACCTATACATAGTCACCTACAAGATGAGGGTTTAATTTTTATGAGTTCAAATTATTTATAATTTTATAATTCCCACTTCCATTTATGTATATTATAACTTCTAAAACTTATTCCCATGATTTTTCAAACCCCATTCACTCATTTTTATGTAGATCCAATTCATAGGTCAATAGACTATGTTTATTAGAATACCCTGTTCATGTACCTTGCTTATGATCTTTTATACATTTTAAGAGCTTCCTTATCATAATACATAGAGTATAAGAATTAAAAAAAATAGTATTAAATTATCATTCATGTATGATTCATTCTATGAGATAATCATTCCATACCTATACATTATATATATACACACACAGGCCTACATACATTATTTATCCTTCTAGACCAGAATCCTATAATTGAGATTAGAAAATTATAATTTTAACTAAAATTAATCCTTATTAACAAAGAGACTTAAAATTAAAATCTTATATGATTCATGGATTCAAAATCCTTATTGAATAAACACACTTTCTTATCCTTACATCAAATTATTTCCATTTCTTTGACTCTTTGAGTGAGATCCTCTCTCTCTATTTCTTACTCTTCTCTCTTCTTTTCATTTAATTCTCTTCTTAGATGACATATACCTCTCTCTTTACTTCCTGTAATAACTTCATCTTCTCTCTTCACTCTATGTATTACTCTTTTGAAAGAGTCTTTTTCTTCTATGCCAACTTTGGCTCAAGATAAACAAACAAGATTTGTAATCTTCAACAATATAATAAGGTTGAAAGATTTTCAACCACTCCTCCTTTATTTTCTCAACCATCTCCCAACATAAGATATTCTATTATAACCAACTTTTATTCTTTCACCTTTTCACTTTTACATTTACACTCACTTTTACAATTACTCCTTTTAAGACAACATTTTAGGAGGGAAAAACACAAAGTTTGAATTCAAATTCAAACATGACATAGAAATCTTTATGATAGAAAAGGGTGGTTTCCATCTTTGACCAAGTCCTCCATGAAACTATTTAGATTCTCCTACATCATACTCTCCCTCTAGAAATAATGCTTCATCCATGCCTTTTTATTCACCAATGCCTAGATCCTATTAGTTTGTTTGCCTTGTCAATGCTTATCCTTCTTTACCTTTCATCTTGCTTCTCTTCCTCTTTAGATATGTACTTTTTATCATTTATTTCTAAACTACCATCTCCCACTTTCATGCTTCTTCATCTTCATACATTTTTTCAAGATCTTCTTCAAAATCTTCTTGGTTTATGATCTTTTCCATTGAGATATGGACTTCATCCACCTTAGAAACCTTAGTACCTACATACAAAACATCAAGTGCCACCTTAGAATAAAAATTTTTAGGCCATGAAGCCTTTTGACTTCCTTCATCTTCTTGATCTTGGACTAAAACTGCCCTTGCTTCTTTGCTTTATTATTTTCTTACTTCACTCTTCTCAATGGTGTCTTCACCATGGTGTGTAGCTTAATTCATCTCTTTTGAATGACCAAACAACTCTTCCAACATTCTTCACTCTTCCTTTAGTAAGATATCATCTATCTCACTATCTTCATCATACTTGGGCTCATCACTCATAAGGATTACTTATCATTCACTAGCCTTGCTCTTCATCCAATCCTTTCCTAAGTTTTCTTCATGCAAACCAACTTCTTCAATATACTCATTAAATAAAATTTAATCACCCTTACCTTGTGCCTCCTTATTCTCTTTAACTTATCCTTTAATCCATCTTGTTTTCTCCTTGTCATCAATGGATCATTTCCTTGTTGCATGCTCATCCCATTCCTCATCATCCATCCACTTTGAATTCTCTCCTTGATGCATGTTAGTCCATATAGACACTGGCCATTCTTCATTTATTATGCAAATATCATAAAATGAGTCAAACACATCATCATAAGCAATTTATTTACCTTTTGTTTCTTTGATATGATTTTCAAGCTTCTTGTCCTCATGGAATGCCTTTCCCATGCTCACCATCTCATCTTCATTCTTTAAGGACTTTATTTTGACCTTCACAAGGCTGATCATACCTACAATTACCCATGCAAAGACAATATTAGATATAGAAACAAGATACCACAAGGTCCCAATGGGTGTTCTCTTCACCAACACTCTCATCTTCTCAATTTCTCCTCTTGGCACTACATCTTCTCTTTATTTTCTATTCTTGTTATCCACAATGAGAACCTTCTTCACAATCTCTTCTTCTTCTTATTGCTCACTAGGAAACTTGTTCACACTCTTTCCTCTATCAACTTTACTCTTCTTGGCAATCTCCTTTTACCTTCTTCTAATATTTATTAGGAGATCTATTGGCCACTTCATTCTCCTTCTCATTAGCCATACCCATGCTTTCATATTCATCTACATCCAAGATTCATATCTATCTAAAAACTTAACTAAATATGTTTTCAAACTAGTAATCTCTTTATAAATTTCATTACTAGCCATACATGTCTTCTTTTGGATGCTTTCTTTCTTCTTAGTATCCTCATGTACTTTACAACTATACTTCCATCTCTGAGATCTTCACCCAAGTCTTTTCCACCTTGATATCTTAGTCTCTTCAATTCCTCACCTAGGTATTTTTCACCCTAGTATTTTTGTCCACTTGTCTCACCCAAGCCTTTCTACTTGCCTGGTCTTTTGACAATTTCTTAGATCTCACCTAGGGATTTTTGCATCCTAGTCTTTTGATCCTTCTTCCAAATCTTACAACAACTCATTAGAAATTATATCATCAATAATTTATCAAATTCCCAAGAAAATCAAGCTTTGATACTAAAAATGGTGTAACCTTCACCTTTTTACACCTTACTTTACCTTCTTACTCAATGTCAAGATATTAGTTTGGTTACCAATGTTCTTATTGGTGACATAATTCTATATTGGAATCTTCCTATAGACTAAAAACCCATTTATAAATCAAATAGTCATCTTACCAAGATATAATCCTCTTTAAAACACTTCATACATCTTAGCATGCTTATACAGATCCATTAAAATCATTAAATCTTAGGTATAAGGTTCAAAACTCTTTGGTTTACCTGTTAGCTAAAGTAATCTCCTTGTAACCTTGTTTTATCTATATATTGGCCATAAATTTATATAGGCTATCTCAATAATGAATGTAAAAAAATATTTGGATACCCATTAATCCCTTATGGAACATACCTAAATATATATTGAGGTTCCTTTCTATTGATTAAGACTTCCTTCTTTAGCCCCTGCTCTAATTAGCCCTCCTACCAAGCAAACCTCCTTTTCCATAACATTGTATGGACTTTCAAAATTAAAAAAATCATAATTATAGATACCCATTACCTCATTACAGCTTAATCAATCATTTTTTATACCCTCTTTTGGATAAAAACCCCTTTTATCTATTTGTCCTACTCTCTCATGCATGCACAAACTTAGAATTCATCTGGTACTTGGATTTTTTATAATTTTCCATACTATAATATATTTAAACAAATAATAATAGTTATATCACATCACTAAGTCCAATATTACACATTTTTAGGAATTTTCAAGGGTGAAAATTCTTTCTATCCCCTAAACCCTAGTTTAGGGCTTTCACAAGCCTTCACAAGGCTGAGAACATGATAAAATCAACTAGTTGTGTTCTAGGATGCTTCAAGTGACCTATTTAGATGTTTTAGGTCTATCTAGTTTTCCTTCAACTCCAATATTCATTAACCATGTCTTGAATACCCTCTATTCAACCCAATCAAGGTCTATCTAAGTTGTTTTCACTATGTTTTTATAACAATGAGTAGGGGTTTGTCAATTATTTCATCATATCCTTGATTCACAAGTTTATATGACTTAAAATAACATTTAATTTATCTCCTTATACTATTATCATTTCTATAAGGTTTCCACCAAATAATTGTTTCACAAAACACACAAACTTTTCCCTTACTGTATGTGCACTATCATCTACAGGCTCGAGAGCACAAAGATTTCAACTAGGAGTGTTCTGAAGGGTTTCAGAGAACTAGAAAAAATTAATGATGTTTATATAAGTTATATTTAACTTTTCAAATCCATTACTAATTGATGTTATCTTTTTTTATATTCCAATCAAGGTCAATCTAACTTGACTTGATTGTGTTTTCTGGACAGTCAACAGGGCTTTCTTGAATTTACTCCTTAATAAGTTCTAATAATTATTTAAAAACATCTTATACATTTTATTAATCAATATTTATTATCATTTATATGTTATTAGGTTAAAATTATACTCATCAATCAATTTGTCACAAAAAACTTGCAAATTCCTTCCCCACTACTTGTACATAGTCACCTATAGGTTGAGGGTTTAAAGTTTATGATTTAAAAGTATTTATAGTTTTATAAGGCCCACTTCAAATTTAATTATATTATATCATAATTCTCAAACTTATTCCCATGATTTTTCAAAACCCATGCACTCCTTTTTACGTAGATCCAATTCATACGACAATAGACTATGTTTATTAGAATACCCTATTCATGTACCCTATTTAAGATCTTTTATAAATTTTAAGAGATTAATTATCATAATAAATAGGGTTGAAGAGTTACTCAAAATATTATTTAAGGATTATTCATGTATTATTCATGCTATGAGATAATCATTCCATACCTATACATTATAGATATACACACAGAGGCCTACATACATTCTTTATGTTTCTAGACCAGAATCCTACAATTGATATTAGAAAATTATCATTTGAACTAATATTCATCCTTATTAACAAATATAATTACAATTAAAACCTTTTATGATTAATGTATTCAAAATCCTTATTGAATAAACACACTTTCTTGTCCTTACATCAAATCTTTTCCATTTCCTTGACTCTTTGAGTGAGATCTTCTCTCTCTATTTCTTACTCTTATTTCTTATTTTAATTCCATTCTATTCTTGGATCAAAGATCCATATCTCTCTCTCCTTCCTCTATGTACCTCCTCTTCTCTCTTCACTCCATATATTACTATTCTAAAATAGTCTTTTTCTTCTATGCCAATTTGGGCTCAAGATAAACAAACAAGATTTGTAATCTTCAATAATATACTAATGTTGAAAGATTTTTAACCACTCCTCCTTTATTTTCTCAACCATATCCGAACATAGGATATTCTCTTATAACCAAATTTTACTCTTTCACCTTTTCAATTTTACATTTACAATTACTCCTCTCAAGACAACATTTTTGGAGGGAAAAACACAAAGGTTTGAATTTAAATTCAAACATGACTTAGAAATTTGTATGATAGAAAGAGATGGTTTCCATATTTTACCAAGTCCTCCATGAAACTATTTATATTCTCCCACATCATATTTACTTAAATTTTGAATTTACTTAGTGAAGACTATGGATTCCTTAGTAATTTGTTACATTCTCTAACCTATTTACAACTTTTTCTTATAGGGCATGTGATGTTATCTAGGAAATGTCAAAATTTAAGTGATCTATCCTCTTCATTAGTGTAATTAAAGTCCTCTTGTATAGTCTTCCTAGCTTTTCACCTTCATTTATAACCCCAAAATGTAACATCGATGCAAGAAAACATAAATTGGATAGTGTATGTTTAGTTTATCCTTTGATTTCAAGTGTAATATGCATATGGTTGGATGCCATCAATATATTTAGTGTATCACCTCCATTAGGTTAGTTTTATTTTAGTTATCTCTCTCCCTTGTCATCCTCCAAAGTTAGTACTAGTTGCAATTTTAAGTGGTACATCAAGGGAGCTAGCCCTATCTAGAGACTCACTTCATTCCTTAGGCTACCCATAGACCTATAGGATATTCCATTATACCACTTGGATGAGGAGAGATTTGTATCTCCTCAAAGAGTGAAAATCTAAGTGACAAAAATAAACTTAAACATAAAAACTTGTTGGCATATGGTGTATTGCTTATATTTGTAGCTCTAAGAACTAATTATAAAACTAAGTATATTAGGTTAAATTATAACTTTGGTTGAATCTAAAATAACTTAGGTTGAGTTAGGATAACCTTGGGTTGGGTCAAATCACTCATGAAACATTTAAACCTCAGTTTAAGATATTTATGAGCCATGATAACTCACATTAGATAATTTTGAGGTTTTGACTCACCTTTTTGGAATATTTAGGAATTAACAAATCACTTTATTAGCTCCTTTGACCTTTGAATTTATATTTGGATAAAAAATTCTTTTTAGATAAATTAATTTAACTAATTCAACTTGAAATTTTTATTAGGAAAGTTAGTTAATATTTTTAATGTAATTAGTCTTGTTTAGTGATTTATATGGTAGTTACTTTAAATGTTTTCAATTAATATATTGATGAACAAAAAGTGCCAAATTACTAGGTCATAATTTGACTTGGGTCAAAACAAACTAGGTTATGGATACATATAGGTTAAACCCCAGATAAGAAAGCCTCTCCATGTTTATGAGAGATTAAATCCATCAAGTGGATGAATTTTGGCATTTAGATGATTTATAGGCTTAAATTACATCATTTTCTAGAAATTAAATTGAATCTTGATTTAGGCATAAAAGTGGCCAAAAATGAGTATATACACTTAAAATTACGTTCAATATATATGGGGATATGCCATTTTTTATATGAATATAGTTGGTTATATATTTATATACATACATAAATTGAAGGTATATCCCTCTTATATATTAAACAAAAAACATAGTTTGAACACAGAGATACATGATTGTTTACACAAAATCTAACCAAAATACCATCCATATATAAATATTTTTAGGTTAATAATAGGTTACACCTATTCCACATGATTCTCACCAATTCACTTAAGGTATTTAATATTATTTGATTATTTCCTCATAGATATTACATCACATAAAAATTCTATTCTGATTCTTAATTTAAAAAGTAAACTTACCATGTAATAAGTAGTATATATTGTAATATTTTATATTTTACCAAATAAAACATTAATATTAATGCAAATTAACCCTCCAATCCATTACTCCAACCCACTTAGTGTCATACTTATTAGATACTTGTTGGCTAAATTTGACCCATATAATAATATTTTGCCTAGAAATGGTTTAAATATATTAGAAGAGTTATAGATGGAATTAGTGGTCCAAAGATAAAATGTAACTTGAAAATATTTTTAAATAATTTAATTAAACTTAAAGTGTACTTTTTCAAATTTTGAGAAAGTAGGTTCTCATGGTGATCAATGCAGTCAGGATCACGGGACAAGTTTTCATAAGTCTCAAGAACTCATTTTGAGCCTTGAATGTTCTTGAAAAAGCATAGAAGAGCTAGACCATCATTAGCACACAATGTAGAAATAAATATGTCAATATGATTTTTCACTTAATAAATGTACCTAGGGAGTCTCTCAGGCCAAAAGATTCCATGGACATAAATTCTTTCATCCCTAGATCATGCTCTAAAATTTTTGTGTCTGGATGAGCTTACTATCTTAAGATATAAATATTCAAATTTAGACTTGCAGAGTGAAATGTGCATATGGATGTCAAATTTGGGCCTTGTGAAATATCCATTTGAATTCAAGTGTTCCCAAAATAAATTTACAAGTGACAAGTGTCCAAATCTTTGGAGCTAAGATCAAATCTAATTATGAGTAGTTATTTGACAGATGTCAATGGGTCCTAAAGATCCAATGACATGCCTTTTATCATGCATAAAAGATCAATGGTAAGAACCAAGTTAAAAGGTTAACATGAATGCAAAGCTAATAAGTTTCAATATCTTCAGTGCCTGATTGATATCTAATGGTGTGCATTTATTGAGAAGACCAATAGGCCCAAATATATTGATGGTGTGTATTTCATCATGTAAATATGGATCAATGACAAGTGATGAGTCAAAGGGTCAATTAATATTGATTAAAAATACATAGGTGAAAGTTTTGTCAACTACATTAAATTTTTAGAAGATATATAACTCTCATCCATTCATACATAAGGATATAATAGTGCATGAGAGAGTAGATCCAATGGTGCTCATCCAATGAGGATCATAGATTGATGACTAATGATCAAGGTAAAAGGTGACATAATATAAAAGGCCTAGATTAATATCAATAGCTAAAATCAAAATTTTAAAGCTAATGGAATCCAAGTGGAGAAAAATTTTGACTTAGGTCAAGCTAGGTAAAATGTTACAAGAGAATTCCATAAAAGAAGACATGCTTAAAGAAGGATTTTTCCACCCCAAGTAGGTAAAACAAGTAAATGCAACATTAAATATGATCTAAGTTACCAGGATTAGATCTTGTAAATCCATATAACACCATTAAATCTCTACAAAAACTTTAAAATGTAGGTTTTATGTCTTATGATCAAAATCCCTATATGAAAATCTTTAGTGTAATTATGACTATATGAAAACCAATAGGGTGATTGGTTTTCATCCATAATAGATCTATATTTAGGATTTAGAAGCAATGGTATAATGATGACTACATAAGGAATGTTATATGGAACATAAATTATCTCAAGAAGGATTCAAGTGGTGGTGGGTATTACTTCCTACAACTGGTCTTGATCTTCACATTCTCCATCATGCTAAAGAAATATATAGTAACCTTAGTGTAATGGAAAGCTCAAGAAGGATTACAGTGGTAGTTTTCCTAAGTGGGATTAGGATCATTAAAAACCCCTTTAGTACCAAATTTTATCTCTCTCATCTTCTTTCTTCCCATGAATACTATATTAAACTCTTGATTTGTTTCCCTTCATTTGACATAGCGAATCTCTGCCAAAATCACTTTATAAAAATATTTCAAACAAATATAAGAAAATTTTAGATTCTAGTTTAATGTTAAGTGTATTTTATTGAATTTTGATTTATAGAATGCAGGTTTTTTATTCATCATTTTTAGGTCCTTCATGTACCTTGTTTTATGGATGTTATTTTCTTGCAGGTCGTGTGAAGTTTTAGCTAATGAGGTTTTTATTGAAGTGTCATAAATCGATAGTGTCTTACTTTTTTGTCCTTCAATTTTCAAGTCTATTTCAAAATTCATACAAAATACTCATGTTTGTAACCATGTCATTAAATTTGATCAATCCTTGTCTCTATTGGATTAATTATTAGTCATGGAGGTGTCCAAGTTGAGAGTGGATCATTTAACATGTGGCACATCACCACACTTATAGTAGGTTCTCATTCATGAAATCCCTTCATTATTGTAATCCCAACCCATTTAGTTATTAATAGATCATTCAAGTGATGCATTAGAGGATCTATCCTCATTAAAAATCCTAGAGGTATAACCCATAATTAGGTAACCCATAGCCTAGGGTCAATCCCATATTGGACTTGGATTGAGAAAGAGGACCTCAACAAGCCTTTACTCAGCTAGGGTGTAACCTAGAACCTCCAATAGTTTTGGCACACTTGGTGGGACAAAAATACATTAAATTTAGCATGGTTAATGTTTGGAGTTGATAACAAGTATTTGTAGTAGAGGGAGATATCCACCATTAGAAAAATTTAAAGATCCTCCAAGTTGTAGAGTTCATAACACCATCCAAACAACACCTCTCATGCCAAAGGTTAATAGAATGTCAGATAGTAAAGGAATTCCATTTCAATTCATTGATTTACCTTATATTTCATATAAAATATCAAGGTTTAATAGGAAAAGTCCATATCTCCAAAATAAATATCCATCTCTTAGTCATCCTATTGTTTTAACCAGTGCAACCCAAACTATGCAAATAGTACGGGCCAGAATGGAAGTTTTTTTACCCTTTAATGGTGGTAGTCCCCTTAATCTTCAACAACATGATGATATCCCTACCACCTCTTTGAATAATCTTCCATAATTTACAAGAGAAAACTCCACCACCCCTATAGAGCACATAAATTCCATTATAAACCTTTTTTTAGTACATAATATTATGTAAGAGAACATATCCATGAGACTACTAGCCACATCCTTTAAAATCAAAGCCATGAAATGGTATAGGGGTCTAGATCATACTTCAATAAATACTTGGGATGAGTTTCATGAGTGTCTGTGTAAATATTTTGAGGATACAAGTGACCATGTATCACTTGTTGAATAACTTGCCTCAATCAAGAGGGCACCCCAAGAATCTATGGTTGATTTAAAGTATAGATTCCAAAATACTTGGGATAGGATCCCCATCATCATTAAGCCCACACATATTTATGTTTTTATTTACTATTTAAGATAATTGAATTTAGAAATTACAATCATGATCCAATCTATAGATGGGACAAATCTATCTGGGGCTTATGAGATAGCTATAAGGGCATAAAACTATTTGATACAAGTAGAGAAACTCATGCCAATACCTCTCATGCTAATTTTTATTGATCTTAAACTAACCCCACCTACCATTGATCCATTTCCCACTCTAAACAATCATACCCAACCTGATGATGATCAAGTGGATAAATTTATAAGGATTGAGAACTTGTTAAAGGCACAAAACAACAAGCTAGTAGCTCTAGAGAGATGACAAAAGACTTCATATAGGCCACACCAAGGTCCCTTCCAAGCCTGGTACCCTAATAAATCCTATAATACACCTCCTTATCCATCAAATCAATAATCCCAATGCCAAATTACTCAAGGTAGATCTCATAATATTTATAATCATAGAGCTACAAGTAGCTCAAGACCCTTGGTCCCAACATAAAATAACCTTGCATAAGAGGGTCAATGACAATTATGAGGGCATCCCAATGAGATGGTAATGGATCCAAGTGGAGAAATGTATTAGGACTATATTTTGAAACATGCTCCTTTATTCCAAATCCATGACATAATTCCTCTACCACCATAAGGCCTTCTAATGAATCAAGATAACATGCTTATCATGACATCATTAGAAGCTTATATTCAATAGTAAGCGAGAATGGGTAAGGCACCGGATGACACCATGTGCATAAAATTTCAAGAGGGGGAGCATATGTTTGATCATGTAAGAATAAACATCGTGAAGACTACACAAAGGGTAGATGGACCAATTGTAGCCAATACAAGGGCTAAGAGGAAGATGTTGGATGATAATTTGGGGTAAACTAAGTCTTATTCAACACCTCCACAAGTCAATCAACAACCTACCACTTCAAATGTAGTTTCTAAACCTCTTTAAACTCACCAAACACCTAAACATCATGAATATAAATATAAGTTTCCTTTTCTTCCTCAAGTCACTTAAGTGCCAAGTAATACTTCTAGTTATAAGGTATAGTCCAAAGGTACTAGTATTCTTTTCAATATTGTGGATCATATGAAAAAGATAATGTCACTATGTATATTTATGATGCTTTATCTATTTTAGGATACAAATAGACCCTTCAACAAGATCTCTCCAATATTTCTCGTGTGAGCAAGACAACTAATAAGGTGAATACTATTTTTACAAATAGTAGTCAACCTAGTCAAATTCACATTCCTATTCAAAGTCCTAGTCAAGGTCAAGTTCATAATGTTTTTCATGATCCTAAGGTTGTCAAGCCCCCTCCATTTTATTTATAAACCATCATAAGGGACTATTTATTACATAATTATATGATATATTCAAGTGATTAAACCTTAGTTAGGCCTAAATCCATAGCAGATAATATTGATCTCAAGTATGTGCCTAATGAAAAAGGTGTTATCTAGTTAGATGGTTCCCCCACTAAAATAGTAGGTATATTAAAATATCTTAAATTTATATTATCAACTTTCCCAAATTGTGTCATCACTTAGGATGTAATGGATGTATACCTACCCCCATATTTTTTATATGCTTATCTAGGGACTTTACGAAAAAAATTGGTGGCTATTTATTCTCTGACTGGTCATACATGGTTTTTAGGACCAAATATGGGACTAAGGTCACTATTAGGCTAGAACCTATCTCTAGGTTAAATCTAGATCCCTATATGCCTAACCTTACAAATGTTAATTATACCATATTATACGAGGATGAAAATTCTAGTGAGTAAGATCCTTATAAACATTTATAAGGAATTTTAGACCTATACTTAGATGAATGGGAAACTAATAATCATAGATTTGATCCTTGTAGAAATATTGAATAGGTAATCTTTGGGGTGTGTTATATACATGAGGAGGGTGATTCTATACCTTGCCTAACTAACACCACTCAAGAGGAAGATGGTATATAGAATTTATTCTTTAATGGATCAAGGTCAAAGAATGGTAGTGGAGTTGGATTCATGTTGGTTTCACCCTTAGACCAAAATTATTATTGAGATAAAAGATTTCAATTTATTTTCACTTCAAACATAACTGAATGTGAGGCTCTTTTACATGGTTTGTAAGAGGCAATAAAAAGAGGTGTAAAACTTGTTCAAGACAAGGGTGATAGTGAGATTGTTGTGAAACAAGAAGAATAATGTAGTTAAGAATAATCATTTGAAATATTACAATAACCATGTATGAGACCTCATAGATGAATTCTTGGCATTCAATAAATAATCCATACCAAGAGTGGAAAATCAACATGTAAATAGGCATGCAACCATTCGAGCTCAGTATGAGGTCGTATAAGGAGTCAAAGGCAACCAAAGTCAAGGAAAGATAAAGGTCATATGTAGGTTATCTATACATGATAATGAGGTGATTTAGTATGTGTTTGATAATGATGACCAAATTATTATTTTTTTGATGTAAGAGTTAGAATTATTCCATAATAATCAAAATAAATTCCAACATCAATATGATGATCAGATAGTGCAACTAAGATCTAACAAGATACCTAAGGGGATTGTGACACTAGAAAGCATATTAAATTAAGATGACCAAGTAATAATAGGCAAGGCATGTATCTCATAAAATATGAAAATTATGAAAGGATAGAGATATTTAAAGTTAAATTTTTAAAGTTAGGAAATATTAACACATCAAAAGAGAGCTACATTTATTGCTTTATGCCAAGATTTCTCTATTGTATTTAAATAGGAGTAGACAAATTTGAAGGGTTTTGATTGTTGTAAAGTTATTAATGATGTAACTATGATGTCATGGATGTGTCTTTGTGAATGGATAAATTTATTTTATAGCCTAAGTGATAATGACAAAGTGTGTAATATGATTTTTCTAGTGTACTTAAAGGAGGATTTTTTGATCTTCAATTTTGGCATGATTAGAGATGTTTAGGGATGGATATGGTGATTAAAGAATGTAAAAGAGGTCCTTAAAATGTTTTATAGATTATGTGAATAAGTATATTTCATCTGTTAGTCCATATTTTTCATTTAGATAATTTGGGTTTAGTGGCAAAACATTTGAGTAGGCAGTTTGCTAACATCACCATTGTCACATGGGAGTGAGTCAAAGGGAGTTGGTCATATGGTTGTGATCGTATTAGTCCCTAGTTAATATGATTTAAATATAAATTCATGAATTGAAACATGGTAAAACATATATCTATGAAAATTTGGGCTTCCAAGAATTTTGAAAATGTTTTTCCATACTTGGCTAAATTTGGAAAGTGGCAAGAAGAGCCAAGTAGGCATTTTGATGGTAGCATATCTTGCATGTGTGAACATTTAAAGAGAAATTAATCATATGGGTTTGTTTAATTTTGAGCCTATTTTATTTTTGATAAATTTTATATCATCCACTTAAGTACATCAAAAGATATGCATATGCAAAGTTGGACTCTCATGCAGTTTGACTATGTTTTTCCATACTTAGCCAAATTCATGTGTGACAAGAAGAGATGACTAGGAATTTTGATGGTGATATATCTTTCACTTGTAAATGTGTAAATAAAAACTAATCATATGGGTTTATTTAGTTTTTATCCTAGTTTATTTGTGCCTAATTTTATATCATGTGATAAAGCATGCCAAAATATATGCTTATTAAAAGTTGGCCTCCCAAGCAGGTTTTTGACATAATTAGCTCTATGAAAAATGATTTTTATAATGACTTTTAATGGAATTTATATCTCAAAAATGAGAAGAATTCAAGAGTGGTGTTTCACATGGTTGGATTATCCTTTATGAGGATATCATATATTCCAAATTTTAGATCATGCATCAAATTGTAGAATAAGTTATTAAGGTTAAAAAATAGCTACTCAGACATATTGAAAGGGTCCCCATAGTCATTTTTTCACGTGCTAAAGTTCAATAAGGATTGATAGTGTACATTTCTCCAAGAAGTTAGGAAGTAGTGAGATGAGGATAGGTGCATGATGTTTAATTAATAAGCAAAGGTACAAGATAAGGATCTAATGGTAAGAGGGTATTCATAAAAATTAATCAAATGATGAACAATGATCACTAAAGATGTGACTAATCCAAAAATATTGATGGAGTGCATTGAATCAAAGTTTCTATATTACATGAGATCAGGTCAATTGTTAGATGTTTAACATTTGGATTTGGGAACTATTGATTAAAGTTTAGATAAGATCAATATAGTGATATTTATCCAAAGCTAAGAGGACATGAGATGAAAAAATTGTGTTCAAAGGTTAACTATGGTTGTTGTCATTCAAATATTTAAATTTAACATAGGAAAACCTTGAGCTTTGCATTTTTTCCATATCTTTAGATAGAAGTCAAATTTATAAGTGCTATAAAAAGAATAGATGAAGAAGACTCCATGGATCCTCTAATGAACATATTTTGAAGATATGAAATTGTGTAAAATCAAATATATTAATGTTTAAAGTTGACTATGTATTCATGCTTATTTTTAAAATGATTCAAGAAGGATATTTGAGCTTGTTGTAATATTATTTCAATTTCTCATGATAACTGTGCTATTTGGGAGTGTTGTAGACTCAAATGAGGATGCTTGTGATTATTTAGGAGGTGTGATCAATATGTCTTGAGTATAAAAAATTCTTAAGAATTTAATTTTATGTTGATAATGGTGTTCTTATGTATAAGGTCTCTATTTGAGTTGATTAAACATACACATAGGTCAAAAAAGGTGATTGTGATCATTTAAGGATTTCCTAGGGGATATAAGGAGTGGAATTATATATTTTTAACTACCCTTCTATTCTTAATTTGCTCATAGATGTATTAAAAAGGTGAATGGGTCTCCATATGACCTGCAAGTGACTTAGGCCTATTTGAAAATGTGTTGTTCTTAAGTGTGACCCATATGAGATACCTTAAGGGTGAAAGCATGTTTACTGGATGACAAGGAAATATTTTGATCTTGTTAAATCATGATTTCTCTATATATAGTGAAACCAAATGTATTGGTTTCAATATTTTTGTAACAAAGAGACTTGGGAGAGATTTTTGAGAGGCCTATATGTGTGGTTTGTGGAATGAAGGATAGGTAGTGTGCCTTTTAGTTGAGTTAATGTGTAAAATAGTTTTTTTAATGTGTGTATGACCTATATATATTTTTCCTTATGTAAAAATAGTGATATTAAAAATTTAAGATATATGTAGAGGTCTAAATGTGTAGATGAGGATATTTTGAGTGAGGAAGGAGAGAGATTGTGGTATGCCTATGTGAGAGGCATGTTTGAGAGAGAGATTTTGTGTAGGGTTTAGAAAATAGAGATCAATTTTTAGGTGTTGAAGATATCAAATCTAATGTGGAAGTGTTATTTTAAAGGAGGCTCTAAAGTATTTGATCTTCCATAGGGACATTTGATCCTTTTGAAATAGGGTTTCACTAAAGACATTTGGTTAGAAAGACATGATCAAAGTTATAGGTCATAAGGACTTGACCAAAGGTTATTGATTAGAAGGACTTGATCAAAATATTATTTTTGATCATCTTTTAGGTTAGTAGTCCATATGTTTGTAGGCTTGAGAATGGGTTTTATTCCCTAAGAGGTTTTTCTATGTAGATCTTGTGTTGTGTATGTGATCTTGTATTATGTTCATTGTTCACTACTATGAATGATATGTATGATTAATTAATGATTATATTGAATGATTAATTATTTTCAAGACTTTGTAAATTGAATTGGATTGTTTTCCACCACTGACTCACCCCCTTCTTAGTGGATTTTACCTCTAACAATGATCCCAAACTTACAAAACATACTATTAAACTAGAGAGTAATGCAAAACCAATCAGATAAAAAAAAAGGCATATCAACCCAAAGGTGGAGGAGTTGATGAGAAAGGATTTATTTAAGTTGATTAAATTAAAGATAAGATTCCCCATTAAACATTACTCATGGGTGGAAAACCTTGTTCCAATGAGGAAGAAGAATGGGGAAATATGTTTGTATGTTAATTTTAGAGACCTCAATAAGGTGTCCCTAAAATACCATTACCGACTACCCTTAATGGATAAAATTAGTCTAAAGTTTGAAACTTCTCAAAGATTCTCATTACTTGATGGATACTCTAGTTTTATCAGATTATTGTCAAGGAAGAGGATAGGCATAAAAATGCCTTCACCACAAAGTGGGGCACTTATGCATATATGAAAATGCCCTTTGGACTATATAATGTTGGAGAAAATTTCTAAAGGGTAATTGATGTTGCCTTGGAAGGTTTGATAAATGAAATGGTGCTCATCTATTGAAATGACATCATTTTTTTATCAAAGGACACAACTGATCACATTGCTCACTTGAGGTTAGTATTTGAAAGATGCAAAGAATTTGGTGTGTCATTGAATCCTAAAAAATATGTATTTGGTGTTCATGAGGGTAGGTTATTAAGCCATGAGGTGTCTAGGGATGGTCTTTCCATATATCCTAAAATATTTGAGTCCATCTTATCCTTGCCCTTGCTAAGCACAAGAAGGGTCTATAGAGGTTTTTAGGAAAAATTATTTTTGTAAGAAGGTTTATCCCAAGCTTTGTAGAGTTGGTCAAGCCTCTTAATCACATGTTAAGAAAATGCAAGGTTTTTATATGGACTACAAAAGGTAAGAGGAGTTTTACAGCCATAAAAGAGGCTATCTCTCATTCCCATACATTTATTAATCCTAATTTTAATAAAGAATTATACTTATATGCATTATATATGTTGGATGCAGTCTCTACCATGTTGATGTAATAGAATAAGCAAGGTTTCAAACAACCTATTACTTTATTTAGTCAGGCGTTCAAGGGGTATGAGGATGGGTATATCTTTGTAGATAAAAATGTGATTACAATAGTGAGAGGTTTGAATATATTTAGGAACATGGTCTGAAATATTAAAGTCATACTCATGGTGATACACCCAAGTATTAAAGATTTTATACTCAACAGAGATCTCAATAAGAAAAGAGTGGGATGGGTGAAAATATACATGGAATATGACCTTGAGTTTAGAGTCACAAAGATTATAAGGGGAAAATTATTATGTGAAAATATTTAAATAGAGGTAAAAGATGATAAATATCAAGTGTTGGCAGTCCATGATAGTCAATAGATAGATACAGACAACACACCTTTTATTTGGACACATTATATAATCAAATTTCTTAGGTTAGACCAATGTCCTATGGGGATCGATAGATCCAAGAAAAGGAAATTTAGGTTGAAAAATATACCTTATGTCTTGATAGATTATCTAATTTTCAAGAAAGACATAGGAGGCATGCTTTTGAGGTGTGTGGAATCATGCTAAATAAACAAGTTACTTGAATAGTTTCATGAGGGTCCACTTGGTAGGCACTTTTATGCCAAGAAAAAAACCTCTAAGATCATTAGATATGGGTTATTTTGGCCCATAATGATTATATATTCACACTCTTGGGTAAGGAAAAACCCAAAATGTGAAATGTTTGTTGGTAAGCAGAAATTGACTGCCCTTCCCTTGGAACCCATACAAGTAGAACAACCTTTCATGCAATGATTATTAGACTTCATAGAGATGATACACCCCCCCCATTAAATTAAATTAAATAAATGGATTATTACATTTAAAAATTTGGTTGAATCAACTTCCCTCAAGGAAGGTAATGAATATTCTATTTTGGACTTTTATGATAACCTTGTGATCGGATTCAGTGTGCCTTATACAATCATTTATAATAATGCATTAGAATTAAAAAAAATAAGGTATGTGAGTGGGATATTTCACATGTAATTTATCTCAAGACATCCTATAACTATTACCCATAGGGTAATGGACTAGAAAAGTCCACAAATAAGAACTTGTTAAATATTATCAAGAGAACTATAGAGGATAGTTAGAGGGAGTGGAATACTAGATTGAGGACTACCCTATGGGAAGATAGAGTGACACATAAGAATATTATAGACAATATCCATACCTTATTATCTATGGGAAATAATCCAAAATTTATATATCTCTTAAACTTCCTACATTAGAGCTTGTACATCAACTTGAGCTCCTAGATGATGATGTTATGTAGAAAGGTTAAATGAGCTAAGACAACTGGAGTAGATAAGGGAAACTACTATGAACATTATGTGGTAACATTATCACAAAGTGAAGAGGTAATTTGATAAGATATATTACTAAAATACATTCCAAAAAGGTGATATAGTCCTCAAATAGGATGAGGACCATGGAAAATCAGGAAAGTACTCCAAGTTTGATAGTCTTTGGAGCAGGCTTTATGTTATCATGAGCAATGCCTTTATGATTGATAAATTGAATGGAGAGAGAATTATAATCCATATAAATGGGAAGTATATTAAATTATAGTACTAGTGTTATCTCATGATCTTTGTACATAGGTAGATAGGTGTATCTTTACCTCCAATTATTCTTACACATTACTCTATTTGTTGTTTTTTCTACTGTTAGGGTAGTTGTTTTTGTGTGTCTCATTAATTCAAAGTGTTTTAATGAGTAAAAAAAAATTATAATTATTACTTCATGTTTCTAGTCATCATGAGTAAAATTAATCAAATTATAGGTTCCATGACTAGTAGGATGGTCAAGAGCTGAGTCATTAGAAATGTTGGCCAAATTTGGACCACATAAGATTATTTTGCCTACAAATGGTTTGAGCATATGAGTAGTGTTATGGATGGAATGATTGGTCCAAAAATCATAGGTATATTGAAAACCTTCTAAAATTCTTTAAGTATACTTAATGTTTAGTTTGTCAAATTTTAAGGAAGTAGGTTCTCATGGTGATCAATGCAATCAGGATCATAGGATGAGTTTTCATGGGTCTCAAAAACTCATTTTGAGTGTTGAAAGTTCTTATATAAGCATAAAATAGATAGACCATCATCAACAAATCATGTTAAAACATATAGGTCAATATAATTTACACTTAATAAATACATATATTGAGCCTCTTAGGCTTAAATATCACATGGGCATAAAGTCCTTCATGCCTCGATCAACTCTGTAAATTTCATATCTTGATGATATTTCTATCTCAAGATATAAAACTTAAAATTTATACTTGTAGAGTGAAAAATTCATGGGGACATCAAATTTGGGGCTTATGAAATATATATTTAAATTAAAATCTTCCTAGAATAAATGTGCAAGTGATAAGTGTCCAAACCTATATAGCTAAGATCAAATCTAATAGCGAGCATCTATTTGATAGATTTTAGTGGATCCAATAGATCCAATGGAATTTATTTGATCATTCATCAAATATTAATAATAAGCATCAAGTAAAAATGTTAGCATGAATGTGAAGCTAACAAGATTTAAGATCTCAGGTGCCTGGTCAAAGAAATAATAGTGTGCATCAACTGATAAGACTAGTGGGCCCAAATAGATCGATGGTGCATGTTACATTGTGAAAAGTTGGATCAATGACAAGAAATGGGTCAAAGGGTTAGAAAATATTGAAGATAAATGTAGATTTGATAATTTTCTCAACTATGTTAAATTGGTATAATATCTATGGCTTGTATCCATTCATATAGAAGGTTCTAATGGTGTACGAGTGAGTATATCTAATGGTGCTTGTCTAATGAGTATCACAGATCGAAGACCAATGATGAAGGTTAAAGGTACAATAATATCAAAGGCCTAGATTAAGATCAATGGCTAAAATCAAAAGTTAAAAGCTAAGGGATTCTAAATGGAGAATGAGTTTGGCTTAGGCTGAGCCATGGAAAATGTTTCAAGAGGATGCTATGAAAGTAGACTCACTAAAGGAAGGATTTCACCACCCTAGGTAGGTAAAATGAGTAAATACAAGATCAAACATGATCTAAGTTGCTAGGAGTAGATTTTACAAATCCATATAATACCATTAAATCTCTATAAAATCTCTTGAAATATTTTATATGTAGGTTTTACATCTTATGATCAAAAGCCTAGCATGTGGATCTTTAATGTAGTCATGACTATATGAAAACCAATAGGGTGATTGGTTTTTATCCATAATAGATTTATAATCAAAGTTTAAAAGCAATGGTAGAATGATGACTGTGTAAGGAATTTTAGAATGAACATTAAGTATCTTGACAAGGATTCATGTGATGGTGGAGATTTCTTCCTAGAACTGGTCTTGATCTTCACATTCTCCATCATTCTAGAGAAACATATAGTGACATTAATGAATGGGAAATCTCAATAAGGATTACAATGGTGGTTATCCTATGTGTAATTGGGCTCATTAATGACCCCTTTAACAATAAATTTTCTCTCTCTCATCTTTTTTATTCCCATAAAAACTAGCTTAAACACTTGATTTATATCCCTCAGCTTGACATAGTCAAACTTTTACAAAATCACTTTGTAAAACTTTTTTAAAGCAATATAAGACAATTTTAGATTCTTGTTTAATGCTAAGTCTACATTATTAAAGTTTGATTTACAAAATATATATTGTCTGTTCATGATTTATATTTACTTCATGTACCTTGCTTTAAGGTTGTTAGTTTCTTGTAGGTTGTGTGAAGTGTTAGCTAGTGATTTTTGTCTTTAAGTGTCATAAGTCCATAGTGTCTTACTTTGACCTATCCCTTTCTATCCTTCAAGTTATAGGTCTCTTTCAATTTTCATACAAAATACTCATGTTTGGAACCTTATCATAGGATATGATCAATCCTTGTCTCTATTAGATTCATTATAGTCATGGAAGTTTCCAAGTTGAGAGTGGATCATTAAACATTCAGTTCATCACCATGATTAAAGTAGGTTATCATTCATGCAACCCCTTCACTCTTTTCTTCCCAACCCATTTGGGTCTCGGGAGAGAATTCAATTGATGCACTAGAGGAACTACCCTCATTAAAAATCATAGAGGTCTGACCCAAAATTAGGTAACCCATAGCCTAAGGTCATTCCCATGTTAGACTAGGTTTGAGCAAGCAGACCTAAGAAATCCTTTGCTTAGCCAAGGTGCAACCTAGAAACTCCAACAATACCTTTATACCAACAATAAATTGTTCACTATGGAATAAGGCACAATATTAACTATACATAAAAAGAAGAAAATTAAATTTGTTTATTATTTTTTTCATATTTTAATAGTAAATAATCATGATTATCTTATATAAATATTTAAATATGCTATAATATTATTTATCTATCATAGTGCTTAGAAAGTAAAAGCATTAATCAATATGAGATGAACCAAGACTTATATTGTTTCTCAAACATTATCTTATGTGAAAATATTATTTATAAGGAAAATTCATTGTCTTCCTATCTCAAATTAAAATAATGACACATTCCATATCCTTAAATAAAAAAATATTCAAACACCTATATCTGAGCATAAATGACCTAAATTATTATGCAAAAAAAAGATAAACAATGTTAAATGATCAGATCATATTTTTATATGAATTTACACACAATTATAAATAAATAATTAAACCTTTCCTTTTATAATAACCATTGTATGTAGATTCTATAATTTTTCATGTTACCAAATGGCTCCCCAAGATAAAATATCAACTAAAAAAAACATACATAGGTGTTTATACCCAATAGTTGACAAACTTAGATCTCATCTTTGTTCAATCATAATATTCATACATAATTTAAGCATATATAGACATATTCTTGACCTTACTATTAACATTAAATATTACTCCCTATGGTCATTGACTATCTATGTATGATTCAATAACATCACATAAACTTAACCTAAACAAAAAGATATTTTTTTAAAATCCAAGGCTTTGAATGATATAATAATACATTATATTACTTAGTAACATAGAAATTAATATTTTAATTGTCTCATGTTCTATGTGGTTTTAAATACACATAATAATTTTATTCAAATGTTTGTACCTTAAGAGGATATAGACAAAGTTAAAGTAAATTTTCCCAAATAACCAACCAAGAAAGGGTTATAACAATAGATTCTTAAATCTGAACTTTTATGCTCATTTAAACTAAAGATAAAAAGATACAACAAAATAATAAGTAAATGAAGTTTATATCTCATAAAACTTTTTAACATAACATTTTACATTGATACATAATGAAATAAACCCTAGTGTGTATTATTTACAAAATATAATAGAACTTTTTGCAACAGTATAGTACGCTAAAAAAAAAGTCCATTTATTTATGTCTCATTATCATTGAGATAGCTCAAAATCCACCTTAAGTATCATTATCACCATAATTCATTCCTAAAATCATGTACATAAACCAAGATATTTATAATTTAATCCCATGCATTTGGTGGTAGGCCTAGCCACCACAACCATTAGTTTAGGGTTCAAATAACTCACCACACATACATTCCATATTCATATTGAAAATTTAATAAAATGGGTTTAAATAATTAGCTTCAGTCTAAAATGACAAGGGTCTTAATAAAAATAACAAACATAGATAAAATAATACCCATTCCAGTAACACATTAGTTCAGGAAACACAATAGTACAAGAAACACATCAATACTATTTAAGTAAAAATAAAAAGTATCCAGTTGAATTTCCACATAAAACCAGGGTTCATTTTAAGAGCCCATGTCATAAACCCCATTAGGTTTTGTTTAGGTGAATTATATTCATGGCCTTGGTGAATATGAGTGTATCTAGAAAAAAAATCACCTTCTTAATTTTTTTCCATACAAATGCCCATCAACATTATGTCAGGAAATAACATACCCCTACCCAATGCTATATTATCATATGATACCATGGCATTGATAGACACTACATTATCATGTATTACATTCTATGACTCGACACCATACTACCACTTAACACCATACCACTCAAAGATAGAGATATGCTTCTAGTCAACACTATGCTACTAAGAGATAATGATATGCTTCTACTCAACACTATATTATTAGGTGACAGTGATATTCTTCTAGTTGGCACTATGTTATTGAGTGGTAGCATGCAACCAAATAAATATATACTATCATCTGACTATATGGTGTTGGGTTGTGATACTAAGCAACATGTTTTTGTCACCTAGATATATGATGTCAAGTAGTAGCATGTTGTCAACCCATGCCATGTCTACACTGATAGGTGGTAGCATACCAAAAAATGACTAATTTTCATTGATCACATGAATCAATTGCTTATATTACCTTTGTAACTTGTAAATACCCCCCCCATGACTCACATTTTCACACTTTATTCTTAGGTTTTTCTAATCATATTATCTTTTCATTAGAATTTAAAAACTATCAACTCTTAATCAAATTAAAAATGGTTTTAGAGTCCATAGAAGTAGGTACAATCTACACAATCATTTCAAAAAATTTACTGTGTTTAGAATTCCCTAGGTTGGTGGAGTAGTTAGAAGCATATGCTGATTAGATAGATGCATGTAAAGTCTAAGGCCTAGTAGACATGCCTTAGTATGACACCACTACCAATAATAACCTAGTCTGATCTCTAGTTTCTTGTTACAATTATACAAATACCCAATTATATGTGCAATTTAAAACTAAATTGATATCCTTTGGCACCTCTCCCTTATATATCCATAATTTAAAATGTCTTCCACATTGAAACATAAACCCTATTAATAGTAAAATTCTATTATATGATGAATATAAAAATTATTTAGATTCTATATACAATTTGGCCATAGACCCAGTTGGTAAGTGCTAATTTTATTATTGATATTAAACTTTTTATTATTATTCCTGAATCATTATTACTACTTAGTTTGATGTCATAATTGCATGCTTTCTTCTTTCATTATAGATAGTTGACTTAGAAGTGGAATACAAGTGGAAAACATATACAATCCATTTTTGAAATCCATTGTGCATTTCTTTGAATTGATAATTATTTTATAGGGAAGACCAATGGACATTCCTTTTCGAGATATTTACTACATTCTTCATTCTCTATCAAGGTTAAAATATGACTGGTGCACATTTATATCAAGAAGGCTTAGGGCTAAGTTGAACCATGATTATTCAAAAGAGACTTCCACCATTTATTTCTCAAATTATATTTTGGCCTTAAATTATGAGGACTTATATGGTATACAAAAAAATAATTCTCACTGCCCTCCATACAAAAATGATAGATAATTTTTTATCCATTGATAAATAGGAGGTATGTTTAACTTTCAAAATAACTGATCTATTTTTTATACTTATTTAAATTGTAAAATTTATTAGTTTATTATAGATAAGAATGTGTGTATATGGAACAAGAAAAAAATTGGCATCAAAAGGTCGACATACTCTTGAGGGATCTGGTGATATTGAGTCTATGGAGTTTTTATTTAATTCATTCCAAATTTATAAATACCCAAGGATTAATTATATATTATCTCCTCTTGTAGGTTCTCCTCCAAAATTTACATTATTATTTATTTATTATATTATATAATGGAAAAATAATTTTTCATATTATTTTATTAATTTATTTATTTTTTATAGTGGACTCTCAAACTATCGTTATTAAGGATTCTTCCCAATAATGCATTCAATTTTTACCACCTTTCATCTTTTTTTTTGAATTTAATTTTCTATAATAGGATAGTTTGTTAACTAGATAATTTACTCTTTTTCACTTGAACCCACCACTATCACTCTGACCAAGATAAATAGAATGGAAGAGGTAATCTCCCTGACTACACATAATAATTATTTAATTTTGAATTTGCATTAATTTATGTTTCTAAATTTACCATTTTTGAATAATTTTTTTATTTTTTAGGTCACCCTACATCTATGAGGAGAATTATACCACCATTCCCACCACCCATCTAGACTCAGAGAAGAGGGAATAATATCTCCCTCCCTGCACAAAGTAGAGGAACCCTATAAATTTTAGGGTCTGAATTCCCAAATTTATCTCTTGGTGGTGTTTTTAGTGCACAAGGACTTACATGTTTACACCATATTGATCTTGATCAAGATTATCTTGGGATAAAAAGTGGGACCCCAGATGGTGGTGAATTTAGTCCACATGATTTATTCAAGTTTCTAATGTGACTTTAGTAGAAGTTCCTTTTAATACTTCCCCATCTACCCTACCCACCACTGATAATTTGAATGTGTCTGATGATTCCATAACTAATGTTCCTTTAGATGATTTAGTTTTAAAATATTTGATTTCTAATATAAAGGAGGGTGCTATTGATGAGTTTAATCCTTTAAAACAATGGGAGATAAGGGAAAAATAATTTATCAAATAAATCAATTCCCATTTTCACAGTCACTCCCAAAGAGTTAATTTATTTTTTCTTGTTTAAAATGAACCCTCAAAAATTGATGTTTTATTCCATCAAGCTCAATTTGAGTTAATTTTTATAATAATGTTTACAATGATAATGTTTGATGAATTATAATAAATAGGTTGGAAAATTTAAATGGAGATGCCCAAACCTATAAACCTTGATACCATTGCCTAAGTAAAGAAGGAGAAAGATTTGTTAAGTTTTCATTATTTCTAACATGTATTCTTATTATTATAATTTTTACATACCTGAGTCTTATATATTATTTGTTAATTATATGAAAATATATGAAAATTTGATAGAGATATAAACCTTGATACCATTGCCTAAGTAAAGAAGGAAAAAACTTTGTTAAGTTTTCATTATTTCTAACATGTATTCTTGTTATTATAGTTTTTATGTACTTGAGTCTTATATATTATTCATCAATTACATGAAAAAAATGAAAATTTGAATAAATAAACATAGATTATTAATGTCCATTTGAAAAACACCCATAAAAGTATAACCTCAATGATTTCATTCAAGAAAAATTTTGTTCTATTAAATAAATAGAATAACACTTTGAAGAAAATTATTAAAGAGCATGGAATGGATCTAGACATTTTATTGAAATAAAAATAGATGCAAATCTAAATATTATTTCAACTAGAAATGCATCTAATGAAGAGAGATAAAATCTTATAAATATCAATTATGCTACATAGGATCTTCTTAAAGAATGGGTTATCAAGGAGAGCACATAGACAGGTCAAGAGAGCAGGGTTTATTTGGAGAGCAATGGCATGTAGAAAGTGGGCAGAGAGGATGTTGTTGAAAGATGTTTGTTTATTTAAAAAAAATTATAATGTTAAAAATGGTTGATTTATATTCAAGGCAATTTATTATTCTTGAAAACACTTATTTTATTCAACATTATACATGCCAATGTCAAATGATATCTATTTCACTTTACATTTAAAACACTCTTGGTTTATAATTTTATGATTTTAAATGTGTTGTGGTTTAGATTAGTAGTCCTTAAATATTCAATGGTTATACTATTATAGTAGTTATTATACTATTTTAAAAAGTCTTGGTTAAGTATATTGTTTAAATATTATTCACTCTTAACTATTTTATAGGCAATTTTAAAAATGACTGATAACTATTAAACACTTATGTTTAAATGTATTGTGGTCTAGATTGTAAATGTGTTATAGTATTTAATTAATACTTTGGTATTTAATTAATTAATACTTTAGAACACTCTTCATTTTTAATTTTATGATTTCAAATCTATTATGTGGTTCAGAGTAGTTAGACTTAAATATTTAATGGTTATATTGTTATATTAGTTGTACTATTTGAAAAAATCTTTGTTAAATGTATTGTTTAAATATTTTCCAGTCTTAAATATTCTAGAGGCAATATTCAAAATGAGTGATAACTATTAAACACTTATGTTTAAATATATTATGGTCTATATTGTAAATATTTTCTAGTATTTAATTAATTAATACTTTGGATTTTATAATTATTGTTTAAACAATTATTAATCTATAGGGGAAAAGATATAATATTTGTTAAACTATGTTTGAAACACTCTTGGTTTATAATTTTATGATTATAAATATGTTTTTGTCATCATCAAGTGTAGTAGTTAATAGTAAATGGTTAAATAAGTTGTACTATTTGAAATACACAAAATTTTAATAGGATAAATAAAGTTCTTAATCCTAGTCTATTGAAGAAGTATTGTTACATATTTAATTTCAAAGTTTCATAATTTTTTATGTGAAAATGAAGACATCAGTTCTAATTGACTCTCAATTAATCCATAGAGTTTATGAAGATTGCAATTATTTTACATGCATGAAATAGATTACACAATTTAAACTATTTGAACATGAGAAGATATGAAATATTTTAGAAAATAGTAATTACTATACTTGTCAAACTAAAACTTAGGAAAATGAAATAATCCTCAAGTAACTTGCTCATCATGAGTGTGATTTGAATCTACCATGTTAGTGCCATTTTCAATCTTAGTATTCACATATTTTGTATTGGTTGTTTTATTACTAATGAATCTTCTTTCAACTAGAGAACTCCATGTTTCCAGTGCTCTATCATAAGTAAACTTGTCCATAGAATAAGGAAAACACATAGAGTCTCAAGCAATATTATATATTTTTATCTAATGTATTTATAAGTTTTAACTTCATGAAAGATAATTAACTAAACACTCACTCATCTTCCACATAATTCAAAACCATTATTTTAACAAGTTCATATAATCTGAAATATTCATTAATACTTTATTGTAAGATTCTATTAGGATATTTTTTTCCATAGCCATGTAATTGAACCATTTTTAGTTGGGCCACTTAAACAATGAAATTGATTCATTATTTTAAATCCAAACTATGATGGTTGAGATGCCAGTAATTATTTATTTAAAATACCATTAATCTCAACTCCATTCACCTCTATATATTTATAGAAATGCTTTGAAACTAAACCCATGTACTTGTGAAATAAGTAATTAATCTATTCTCAACTGTTAATACTATTCCAAAAAATGGGATTCATAACTCCCATGCCCTCCAACTCATCCCTTTGAAAACATTATCTAATCTCAATAGATAAACATTGCAAGATTTTGTTTAATTAATTTCACATTTTAGTTAAAATAAGATCATACAGTAGATGTGTTATGGGTACATCTTCAGGTTCAGATCCCACAACCTCAAGTCTTCTATAGAAAGTGTGTATTGAGATTTCATTACCATTTACCATAACACAATGATGATCATTGATATTGAATTTCAAATAACTCTCAGGATTTTGAAAATCTATCAAAAAAATTTAGGTTTTAAAAATAGGTCCATGAAATATTTCATTTGATGTGTATAATATATCTAAAGATCGATATACATGTTTTATCAAATGTATGAAGTCAACAATATAGATAGCTCTCTCCTAGGAATGTTTCATTAAATAGTTGATTTCCTTTAACATTGGCAGAATACCATATTGTAAATAATTTTTTAAAATTTGTTAAATGACACAAAAAATATTTTTCCTTGTTAAATTTCATGTGGTATTTATACATAAAACCTTATAAACATGGATATTCCTAAGAAATTTTACATACAGGTTCATACATTAGAATCCATCCTGTATCAACATATTTCAACATTTTTTACCATCAGTCACCCCAATTACAAATTTTTAGAACTCCAAAAATATTTTTAGGTTTCTTAAAATATAATCATGCAAGTCATGAATGAACTCTTACACTTTTGTGATATTACCAAATGTGATAACAATTTTGTATACAAGATTTAACCTATGAGCAATGTAATGAATTATAATCATAAATGAAGAAACTATTATTTAAAGATGAATATAAAGACTGCTTCTATGCCCCTACATCACTAATGCACCATCAGTGCCAACACATTCCAGCTTCGTATCTATGGCATAATCATCCATCCTAGCTTTATCTCTTAAATTAGATACCACTAATTTATGAAGGTTTTCTACATTGTAATTTTATACAATTTTAAGGATAGCCAATAGATAAGATTTCCTTGAAAATTTTATAAAAGATAAAAATTCATGTAAATTCATGATGTGTTATCAACTATAGTGACTTCATCAATGGACAATGAGATAAATAGTGATCTCTTAACACTTTCTTTCAAATCTTCCTTCTCAAACATTGCTAGACATTTTTCCATTTTCCAAGTACTACTATCTGACCAACGTGATTATGGACTATCAAGAAACACATTATTTTGAAACAAAATCTTATAATCTAGAAAATCATAATTGGGTCTAACCTTTTTTAAAATATGTTAAATAATAGAAAATTGTACATATTTTTCCTTAAGATTATACTTCATAACTATTCCAAATTGATCTTTTATGTTTACCCCTTTCTCATCAAGATGTTTTTTTCTTTTTTTATCATTTTCATATTCACGTGTATATCTTACATGCATGCATTCTTCTCTATTTTTCCATTTATGTGTTTTTGTTATCTATCCATCTGGGTGATTCATATATATATATATATATACCCATAATGTTTCTCAACTGTGTCAAATTTAAGTTTCATTTTGTGTTCTTTTCAAATTTTTCAACTACATATTGTATATTTACATTATGTTGGAGGCTCATTACCATTTTTTAGTTCTACAAGTTATATAAATGGATATTTTGTATCCTAGTCAACTTGAAAATACCTTCCTATTATCAATGTACTTCTCTTCCTCCATCAATTTTTTTGAGTGGAATTTTTAACATAATTTGGTGTCTAAAGAGAACTACAATTCTCTTCTGAAGTTCCCAAAGGAGTGTCTTCTAAGGGTGGAATGTCATTAATAAAATATTTAGGTGGTTAGATGTTATGAGGATTAATTATTTCTAATGAAATAGTATCATTATCAATGGTGATTTTTACATTGAAATGGTTTTAAAATTATTATACAATTAAAAATAAAAATTACTATTTTTTTTAAAGTTTAAGAAATACTTATATTTGGAATGCATACCATTTGCATAGTCTTCTTTATTAATTTTATAAAATAAGATAATATGTTTGATTATATTGATACTTTTTGTGGTGTTTTATCCTTATATTTACCAATTGATTCCATTATAACTAAAGAAGGATGTTTCAAGATTCAAGACACAGATGAGTGACAACAGTTGGGAAGGCACTATCATGTGACATTAATCAATTAATGGTAAAATGTGGCCAAGAGATAGTAACTATAAACATAATGTTGGATTTAATTAAAATGGTGCCAAATGTTATAGTTATTCTGGGTGGCATAATGTGGTGAAGTGGTATAGTATTTTTGGGTGGCAGACTATGGTCAGGCGGCATAGTGCTATCAGGGGCATAATACGATCAGGTGGCAAAGTGTTATTAGGAAATAGAAGCTGGGTGATAGAGTGTATTATTGGGTGATAAAATTTGGTTGTCATGATGTGTTTTTTTGTAGTTGTAGTGATGTGGTAGAGAGATGATTTCAAGGATATAGTTAGGTGGTTACAAAAATGCTATTAGGTGGTTAAAAGGCTCAAAAACTTGGCAATGAGGTAAAGAAAGATACTTTGATGGTAATTCATGTGACCATATGTACTATATGTATAAGGTAAATTACATATATTCCCATATAATTATTATAAATTATTGGTAAATGGACCCCTAAAAAAATTACATCCCAAAATTTTAGGTGAATGGGCCCTATGTACTACTCTAAAAAATCATAAATTTAATTTACTAAAAACTGAATATTTATGAATTAACAAATATTCTCCACTAAAAATTACCTTGTATAAAAATCATCTTTATACCTTATAATTTTTGAGATGGTTATAAAAAAACCACACCCAAGTGGATTTCCTCAATAATCCATTGTGTTTCCATTCAAAAAGTAAATCCTAAAATTATACCAACTTTAAGTGGTAAAACCACTAATAAGGAATGGTGAGGCTGTTTCAATAATAGATTATTCCATTACTATAAACCACTAATTCTCCTTGATTTTACATAAATAAAATTATATATAATATACCTTATCATATTCAAATTAAAAACTTGTTTGAATGTATAACTTATCTATTATTTTAGTTTCTTTTTCCTTCCCTATTTATCTTTGCAACCTTGTTATACTAACCTCCACATAATCCTCCAAGATGTTTTTAACCTTATTTTATCCATATTACACTATTAATTATCTCAAATAAACACTATTTTATGAGTATAAAACTTCATGTTTTCCATGAGTGCCATTACAACTCACAACTTCCTCCACTTCTCCAACTTCCCACTTCAGTCTATTAAAATAATGACTCAAGTGAAATATTTTATAATTATTAATATAAAGCCTTATGGAATTATTAGGGTATTATCCCCAATTTTAATATAAATTAATAATTATTTTAATCTAAATGTATTCAAAATGTTCTTTTCCCAATCATTAAAATATCCTTTTTGACCATGATAACCTTATTTTTTTAAAAATCATTAAAAAAATTATTTCCACAACTATAAACTAGGTCTTGAGACAATCCAAGGTTTCTATATTAAATAAATCAAACATACATATTGCTTCAACATTGTGTCCACATGAAATCCTTAAATTTTTTAGCTACTTAACTAATGAATGCGTCCATATCTAGGAAAAAAATCTATACTACAAGGTAAAAATTAGTTAAATTCTAATGATGGCCTATAATTAACAAAATGAAACAACATACACATTATTAAAATTTTATATAATGAGATGAATAAATTTAAGAAAGGGTTAAGTGACTATATCTCATTATTTTACCTTAATATCCATTTACCTATATCAACTGAAGCCTCTATTTTACAAAGTTTTTTACCTCTAAATCTATCTTAGTAACTCAAATATCACATACGGTCATAAAAATGACATCAATAGTATTAGCTAGATATAATATAAATCAAATAAAATACTTGAACTAAAATACATAAAATAATGGAAATATCATAATAAATGATCATGAAGCAATAGAACCTGATATCAATGTCTCAATAGTCAAAATGTATAAATAAACATCATAAATAACATATAAATAACTATATGTATATACATGATATGACATATTATAATTAGGTATTTTTTTATTTATTAAATTTAATGAAGTATTATTTTTTTATGTTTATGAGTAGATCTATTGCATTTTAAAGTAAAATAACTTTCCCATTACACAATCCATATTTTCTCAATTTAAAAAATGGAATTAATTATTTGAGGAGAAATAATGTTTGTGTAAATCCAAGACAAAACACATATTTTAATATCATATTTTTTGTGAGGATAACAATTTTAAAATTAATAATTGGTTCTCTCATATCAAAAATTGACTTTAATAATATCTAGGGCTTAGGCAAAGGAATCTAACACCAAATACACCTATGCCATGTTTTATTTTCACTTGAACCTACTAAGGTAAAACTTATGTATCATAAAATTATAAAAAAAAATTATTTTGATTATATTAAATATTATATAATAATTTTAATCAATATGGATAATATATGATATTCATATATGAGTTTGAAACATATTTAAAAAATATATATAAAGGGTCATCCGTTACAATCTCACTGGGGTTTGGGGTTTACTATATTTTCATAAATTTAAATGACATGTGGCATATGAAGAATAAAATATAGCATAAGTGAGCTATGTTATTGATTATAAAATAACACAATCGACTTAACCCTTTAATGTGTGTGTGTGTGTGTGTGTGTGTGTGTGTGTGTGTGTGTGTGTGTGTGTGTGTGTAAAACAATATTAAATATTAGGGGATAAAGAATAATAAATTGGGGGGTTTTAAGACCATAAAGGAACATGATAAATAATCATCACTAGAAAAATCATAGCTATCAAAAAAAGAAGATATAACCTTAATTTTTTTGTGAGAGAGCATGATTCACTACAATAATATGAATATTTTGAATTTTATGTTTTTTTATAAAGGTAAAAGGTTTTTAAAGGGACTCTTCCCTTGTACATAGTAAACTAAAGATATAATAGTGAAATCACAAACATAACACAACATTCATCACATATCAACAAACTATTACAAAATAAATTCTAAATAATGGAAAGTTAGAAATTGGATATTAAATAACCAAACTTCAAAACTAAAAAATAAAAATAAAATACATATAAGTATTAGTAAGAAATGAAAATCCAATCTATATATTTATTGTTTTTCCCACTCCTATGAAGCTAAGGCACCTCCAAATCCAAATTTTAAGATCTAAGAATGTGTTTTTGTAATTTAAGATCCAAATATAATATCATGGAGACTCATTAACTTATGGATGTGAATATTATTTCCTTGTTAAGTCATCCAACTTATCATAATCATATAAAGATGAGTCCTAAGGGGATAATGGCTTTCTCAATTCCTTATTTGGAAAGATCCTCTATAGATATAAAATATGTGACTAATATTCCCTCTTTTTCATGTTAGGGTCCTATATAAAAGGAAGAAACCTATAGAAATTTTAATTCCTTATTATTCTTTGAATCTTCATCTTGTATTCCATGTTCTTCCTCAACCAATAAGGTGTATATATTCTCATTTCTCATTCTAAAATCTAATTCTTTGAGAAATTTGACATTGGGTCATTCTCTCTTGAGGTGACCCATTTTTATACATTCATAACAATGAATGTTGATATTATCACTGTTTATCAATTAGACCCATTTATATTCACTTATATAAAGGTTTATGATTTGATGGCACAGATATATCACATTTCTCAAAAATAATATTCAATATTTACTCATATTAGATTTGATTTTTAGATTCACCTATATTTTATCATCCATGTATAGTTAATGGTCAATGAAGTTCCTAATTTTGAATAATATATGTTCTCTCAAAAACTCAATGGGTAGAGCATGTAGTTTAACCCATATAAGAAAAAAATTAGTGTTTTCTATTAGAGGATTGAAACATCTAAACACTAATCTAATAAATATGCCTCTTTCTCCTATAAAACACTTATGACTATCATCCAAGACATATTATATTGTTAATATTCTTGTAAGTGTTAAAAAAACAAAAATATTAGGAATGCAAGTAACTTAAGCATCATCATCAACCCAAAGAGATATTATTTCATTCTTTACCTCATCTAATTTTTTTCTTTTAGGTCTAAGCCAACATATGATTGCTCTAGATTTGAAATGTTCTAGATCCAACTATATCTATTCATCTTAAATTAATATTGGGTTTAAATATGAGTCAATGATTGTTGTTCAATTCCTAGTGGAAACATTTTGAATTTTAAGCTCGATAATCAATAGTGTTGGGTTTGTATAGATTTCCACTACAACTCTTATTTTTGGCTTACTCACTGCTTTAAATCCCATTGATACATAAATTTTTGGAAGTTTTTCCATATTTAATATGTTAATCCTCCTCCTATGAACATCATTCCATCACTTTGGGTTAGTTTTAATCCAGTCTACTACTTAGGGTTAGCTGATCTTTCACCCTAGATTTCCTTTTATCCATTCTAACATTCATGCTCAACATTTCCATATCCTTGGTATAGTTGTTCCATTGATAATTTTACATTTTACCACACATCCTTAGGTAACATTCCATATTTAATTTCCTTTTTACCATCTAAACACTCATTCATAGCCTTTTCTTCACCATGGAGTAGTTTTTTCATTGAAAAGTCACCATTATACCGCATAGAAGTAGCTAGACCATCACATTGATTTTCCCTCATTTTTATATTTTTAAATTTATTTTCATCCTCCATTTAATACCTTGAGGGTAATAATTTTAAAATAATTTGATATGAATAAATTTATTTAAATCAAATTACAACACACACACACACACACACACACACACACACACACACACACACACACACACACACACACACACACACACACACACACACACACACACACACACACACACACACACACACACACACACACACACACACACACACACACACACACACACACACACACACACACACACACACACACACACACAAACACACACACACACACAAACACACACACACGCACGCACGCACACACACGCACACACACACACACACACACACACACACACACACACACACACACACACACACACACACACACACACACACACACACACACACACACACCCACACACACACACACACACACACACACACACACACACACACACACACACACACACACACACACACACACACACACACACACACACACACACACACACACACACACACACACACACACACACACACACACACACACACACACACACACACATACACACACACCCACCCACCCACATTTAACTATGAATTTTATATATATATATATATATAATAGTGAATCTAACCTAATTATTTTTCCAAAACATGAGCAAAAACTTCTAAAATGAAGTTTTAAAATAGAATAGTTAATATAATTACTAAAAAATATTATTATAATTATTATTTATATGTTCACTCTATAATAGAGAAGTGATTTATTTGAAATTAATTATGTCAATTATTTGGCAAACTATGTCACATAAATATTGTCTTATAGATGAGTGAAATAAAAACATATTTTAAAAAATAAAATATAAAAATAAATATAATCAAATTTCAGGTAATGGTTGAATGAATATGGAGAAGGATGGTGATGTTGACAGTGACAATAACCAAAAAAAGGTGAAGACAAAGGTCAAATTTTCAATAATGGTAGATGGTTTTTTATTTTCTTCAAGCTTTGTTGAGGCATAAATTGTGAAATTTATTTAAGGAAAAGAGAATAAGATGAAGCAAAGAGTGAGTAAAATTAATGGTATAAAGGATATATGAATAAAAATATAATCCAAAATTCCTTGGTGTGATGAATTTTGATCTGGAGCTTTAGAAACTGTATATTCTAGGTTAAAGTTTTACACGTCTTCCTTATTGTGGGACTCACATGTTGCCCATCATCGCTATAATCTAGTTCCTCTTTTGATGATGAAAATATTAAAAGTTTCACAATTCTAGATGAAGGGTTTGGGGAGAATTAATAAATAATTACACAAATGCAAATGTTATATCAACATTTATAAAATAACATGTTCCTAAAAAAGGAGAAAAAGAGAATGTGTTAGAAAATACAATTTTAATACAAATACAACCTAAGAATAATCAAGAATTTGTATATAATGTTAAATATTTTATATTAGATTTAATTCCCAAAAAAATAGTCAATAACTAAGCACAAGAGAATTAAAAATGGAATAAATGGGATTGTATGGTTGATCAATGCACTTCTAGAATTAATAAGATGACACTTTTTTGTAGGATGTTATTGATGATTTTGGTATGTCCAAGGAGCATGTTTTTAACCAATGTTGTGTGAATGGTATAAATTCCATTTTCCTATAATGAATTTTATCACGTGATTGGGTCAAAATCCTAGGCAAGTGAATATGTCAAGGGTTGAGGATATGAATCAACACAATGGGTGGCATAAATCAAAAAATCATGTAGTTGATTCCATCAATAAAAATATAAAACAAAATACCAAGGTAGATAGGGTTTTTACTAAATAATATGAATATCATATTATGGTTAGTTCATAAATTTATGATATCTCTATCATGTTTTCTTTTGATATCCCTTAACTCATATTTTCAAATGCCACTCTTAAATGGATTTATAGGGAGTTTTACTTTAACGATTTAATCTATATATTATTATAAAGGAAGCCAAACTTATAATAATTTTGTTCATGAAAGTTTCAAATTTGGAAGCAATTATCTCTTTATACCATGATGAAGGTGCTTATGTCATATGCATTTCAATGATATATTAATATTGATTAGGAGTGCAATGTTTTTATGTGATAAGATATGCAAAGGATCATAATTATCTATTTTTTATAGGTAATATTTATATCATTTACTCTAAGGTTCTAATCTACTTTCTTGAATTCAAAAACAATCTATTACTATTGAAATCAAACAGACTTATTGAATTGAAAATGATTGTAAAGAGAAACTATTTAAACCTAATTTAGATGTATATCTTTTTTGGTAGATAGAGTTAAGAATATATAAATGATAGGGAACAAGGGTGAATATAAGATCTATAATAGGCTAATTAAATGTTAAACTTAGATATAACCTATTATAAATTTATTAAATTGCAATAAGATATTAATGGAAAGTACAAGTATCTTATATATAGAAAATGACATAAAACAAGGTAATTATCTAGATCTGATGCTAATGTAGATCTAGATATAGAATAGGATGAAATTAGGTAGGAAGAGAATTATGGGACAATTTTTATATTTTGTATTTGGTGTATCAAGCTCTTTAGATAGTTGCATCATCCCTAGATAGTTGAGTCAACACTATTGTTTAAGTCTAATTCTAGTGTCTTGTATGAAATATCTAGTGAAATAAGATGAGAGAAACTAGACTCTTATGGTTTTTACTTAACCTTCACTATGTTGCATTTAGATCTAGGCCATGGACTGCCACTCCTTGTGAAATGGTAAAGCCTTAGTTTTCCATTTTCAATGTGACCTTGGGAAAAAATAATTTAGTGGGCACATGGTGTCAAGATGACCTCAATGACCCCATTATCAAAGGATGTTTCTAACATAGACAATACTATAGAAGAGGGGTACATACCCACATAATTATCCCCTACATGTTATCTTCTATCTAAATCATGCAATGTGTGTAAAATAAGTACAATAATGACCTAGCTTATAAGTTTGAAAATCATATCTTGTGACTACTCCTTTAGTAATTCAGACATATATATGTGTTGTACCTATGAATAGTATGGAAATATGAAAGCTTTGATCAATTTAATTCTTGATAGAGTGCTTTTGATAAGTGCCCTTGTCTCTTTGGTCTAATTTATAGGTGAGGAATGAATGAGGGTTGATATTATATTTATATGAATCCTATAGAGAGATAAGTCACATTAAAACACTTAGGATTTACATTGGAATATGTTTCATTTGTAAATTGGATGACTTTATGGCATCAAAAACTTGTGGTGGAGCATGATAGTAACATCAATGTCATTATCTATCATAGACGTTAGTGTCTAGGGAGTAGAAAATTAGGTATAATATCAAAAATCATAGAGGTGTAAGATTAGTATATTTTAAGCAATATAGGAAAGATAGAATGTATGTGTCATCAATATAAGTTTATTCAGACTAAGAGATAGGCCAAGGGGCACAAAATAGAGTAGATGAAATTCTTGTGGAATCAAAGCATGTATATAGCTAAGAGTAAAAACCAAGCACTAAGTTTTACAAGTAAAAAAGATTGAGGTGCTACATAATCACAAAATATCATTTACATTCCCCCTGTATAATCTATTTAAAAAAATTATAGTTTAAAATAAAGGATTAAATACTTAGATGTGTATATATACCTTATATTTTATTGAATTGAAATTAAGTGCTTTAATAGTGACTAACCTACAAACAAGATTATGAAATCATGTAAAAAAAGTACATATGATCTAGGTTAAAAGTACTTGAAATAGATTAAAATTGGATGAGTAAGGTTTGGGAGTATACCTATGTGTCGATGTAACTACATTGCCTATTGGAAATTTATTTTTGTAAAAGTTGTATCATTTTAAGGCTCTAAAATTGATATTATGATAAATATAGATAAATATTTAAAATACATATATCCAAAGAGATGCAAAAATATTGAGAGAGATTGTAAGGCACATGCCCCCAAATTCAGAGCAAAAGTGAGTCACCACCTAGAAGTTGATATTATCTCAACCGTGCAACCCAATGATACTTATAACCTAGTGAATTTGGCTAATATAATGAAATCCAGCCTAATAACTGGGCACGATTGAGTCATATGATAATCTCAACAATATAGATGGTGAACCAAATATTGTAGTAGATTTGTTTGATAAAGTCCATAAATGTTTTCAAGGTATCAATACATGCAATGGTTTGGAAATTTGAAATTTATCTAAATTTTAAAATATTAGGCACATGTTGCATAAAATATGTACGTTAGATATGTCTCATGTTGAAAAAACATATAAAAATGGTACTAATGTATAGGATTATACCAAAATTGTGAATATGAATAATATATATCTATGATTTGGCTAATTTGGATAACTTTTTAAGTGTGGAGGACATGACTCCTAATCATGCCCCCACTGTATATGGATAAATATAAAATTGATATAAGTACCATTATGGAGGACATGTTTCCAAAACATGCCCCCACTGTAAACTAGAGATGTTGAATACTTAATAGGTGTAGATAACATGCTTCCAAAACATGTGTCCACTAAATCTAAAAAATGCGAATGTGTGGAAGCCATGTCCATATGACATGCCCCCATTAAATTTGTAGACTAATATAAATATCATACACTAAATGAGTGTGGATAAAATGATTCCAAAGCATGCCCCCATTGAATATAAGAATTGTGAATGTGTGGAAGCCATGTCCATTTGACATGCCCCCACTAAATCTATGAATTTATATAAGTACCATATACTAAATGAGTCTAAAGCATACCCACACATAATTTAAGATCCATGCCAAGTGTGGAGAACATGATTCCCAAGCATGTCCCCACTAATATTACCCCCTTTGAGGTGAGGGAAAATATAGTACATGGTAGTTAACCCATGCCAAAGGAAGAAGATAAACATATAGTTGTATGTTCTATGATTAAACTATGATCAAGGAATCCAAGAAGGGTGGTTAGATCATGTGTTAGAATAAGTAAGAAAACTTGAGTAAAAACACACTAGCATGTATAACACTTACTTGCCTAGATCATAGGGGGATCTTAGTGAACAAAAAACAAATGACAAAGCTCAACTAAAATGTAAAGAACTTAAAAATTCCTTACCTTCCTTGAATGCTCCAAATGACGTGTTTATTTAGATTTCTTTGCTTGTTCTGGAGTTGTGTGGATCCTTCTCTCCTTGGCACCATTTTTGGATTATGATTGATTGATATAGCTTGATGGATTGGATTATGATTTTGGTAATATACCACTATAGCTTTAAATCATGCACCAAATCTTGCATTATAAATTTACTATGCTCAAATTCCTCTTAGTGAAGAGGCAAATGATTGTATTTATAGGTTTTGAGACTAACCCTAACTCAAGGTAAGTTAAGGTGTAGTTAGGGATTAGAATGGGTTTAAACCTAACCTTAGTGAGTTAATTAATGCTAGTAGAGTTAAAAGGTGTCAAATGGTGATGATTATCAATGAATAGGCATGTTGAGATATTTTAGGATATTTGACAACTTAAAAAAAGGTAATTATGAATTCCTAGGATATTCTTAATTTTCGAATTTCCTTTTTGATAATTCATTAATTGCACATGGTTGATTCAATTTAGGAATTAAATTAGGTTTTGTAATTTAATTAACTATATTTAGGTTTTTTAGGATTTTTTAAGATTTAAATTAATTATATGTGTGCATTTACCCCATTTAATGGGTTTATAAGACAAATTGCATGTTATGAAGCCAAATTTGAGATGTTTAGTGATTCTTAGGCTTTATTTTAAAAGGTTAGTTAGAATTAGTCTAAATTTTAGTATGAAGCCATTAGTGGCCAATTTAGGTGTCTACAATTTTCCCCTATTTGGGAAGGCATTGCAAGTTATAAGCATAGTAATGTCTTATCAAAGATTGTAAATGTCTTATATGATTACAAATTCAATGAAAATTGATGAACTATAGGTCCCCCATTGAGGGAGCAGTTGGAAAAAGGGTCAAAAAATGGTCCCTCAAAAGAAGGAAACGAGTGGACCAAATAGATGAAAATGATGGGGTGAAAGGGATTGATTTACCCAAAGGTAGTTATAATCAGTGGGATATGAAGCTACCCTAGTTAGGGAAAACAAACAAGATGTTTTTCCCATAGGTGGATATAATCATAGACATAGTTGGGATGAAAAAGGTGATTATTTTCCTAAAGGTGATTATAATCATCAAAAAAGGCTTAGGGTAATAAGAGGTTGATTTACCCAAAGGAAGTTATAATTAGTAAAAAGGAAAAATAATGATTTATTCTCAGACAATTATAATCATTGGTAGGATAAAATCATGCCCCTGTTGGGCAGAATAAAGTAAATGATTTGCCCAAAGGTAGTTATAATCATTAACCCTCAAATTGATGAAAATATAATGATTTGCCCAAATGTGGTTATAATTATTAGAAATGCAATTGAGATAGTATACAATGATTTTCCCAAAGGCAATTATAATCATTGGACCTTGATTATGGAAAACATGATATGAAAAATGATGACAAATTGGTATAGAGTATAAAGATGAATTTGGAAAGCCTGCTAATAGGGAGATGCTCATCTAAACTAACAAAGCTTAAAATCCTTTTGTTGTTTCATTAATCTATTTGGGATATGATTTGGATTAAATTGAGAATGTTACTGGTGGTAGTGCTAAGGAGATATCATTATTTCATATATCGTATAGACTCTCTAAAGATAATTTTTTCTATAACACATGACTGTAGGAATCATGATAGAAAATCATGATAACTATGCCAAAATATACATAAGGACTTTCTCGTAATTTAATATTCAATTAAAAATAATCCACCAATGATAAAGACCATGATGACAATATTGACGACACTTGAACATAGATGGATTTATGAATAATGCATAAGGAATCACATAATAAATTCATGTAGATTGAATCAATTCACAAAAATAAAGCAAACAAATAGGAAAATAAACAAAAAAACAAACAAAATCTAAAAATAAAAATAAAAAATAAAACAAATAATGGTTAATTACAATGTTAGTACAAACAACATGACACAAACAAGATTAAACACATTTCCCTTAAAAAATAAGAGATAATAAGCAAACAAGATGGGGGAATAGAATAAAATGAAGGGGGTGGTTTAGTTATCTCCAGATTCACTAGGCAAATGGACATTGCCTACATATTTCCATGGATGCAATATCTAATAAAAACTTCAAGCCAAAGGTACTTCTCCCAAGAAATGAGATAGAAGACAATGATGAGAAAGTAAATATGATTGAATGTTATATAAAAATGTGGGAATGGTCTCATAAAATGGCAAGAGCATGGGATAAGACTATTGATAAGGATGGTCAAAATAAATGACAAGTGGTTTCCTATGATTTAGTGAGGGTTCCCAAAATACTTAAGGCAAATAAGTGGTCAATTTTTTTAGTTTTTATAAATTGAGTTTAATTTTTTTTTTGTAATTTTTAGATCATCTCAACTCAATCAATAATTATGAGACACTACATGGTCCAAGCTCATAAAATTGCAAGACCATTCAAACATAAATTTATTGAAAAATAATGAGAGCATGGCTAAGAGGTGATTGAGATGACCTCAACAAGTATCGAGCATTGCCTGTATAGACCTATTATGGGACCTCAAGTCACTATAATTTTACCTTATAGTGGAGGAATATGACTAGTGTAACAACCAATTCAACCAAAATAGGAAAATTTGGCATAATGGCATAGTATGGAATAAGAATGGTAAGATGGTACATCAAGACATGATAAATAAATGTTGCCCCTAGTTTGCCCATAGGTGGTTATAACTAGGAAATAATGGAATACATAAATGATAATAATTTTCCCATAGGCACTTACAGTTAGTATGAAGATGGTGAGACACTAATTTTCTGAAAGGTAGTTATAATTAGGCACACTTGGTATAGAATAGAATAATAAATGATAGATGCAACTGCCAATACCTCTATCAAACTACTCTAAAAATATGGCCTCTACCTAAAATACTTGAAACAACTATTGAAACTAATCTAAATCTTCATGTTGAAAGTGGAAGTAATGGAATGAAACTAAGGTCAAAAGGGCTAGGTAGGAAGGGTCAAAACAACTTGGTCAATAGAGAAGGTATGGTAGAATAAAATGGTGGAATGACAAAGTGATAGAATGATATAATGTTACGAAGAAGAAAGTCAATAATATGGTACAAATTTAAATGTCCCTCATAGAAATAACACTAAGTCACTCAATAAAAATAATGTTTGAGGTGTATAATATTCATTGGATCATCAAGTTCATCCCCATCTAGTGTAGCGAGCCTATATGAACTTGACTTTGTGTTTCTTCTTAGCAATGGTATTATTTTGGTATTTTTAATAAAAATATCATCAATCTAGAAATATTTGTGTTTTCATATTGATTATAGTGGCCATTCAGTTTATTCTAGTATGTTTATAGGTTATTTACTACGTCAATGTGTTTCTCATCAACTAACTCTAGATATTTTAGGTGAGTGACTCAATATTCTTCATCATCTATGACATGATTCAAAGAGATGTGTAATGAAGGTAACTCAACCTCTATGGGAAGAATGGCTTTAGTGCCATAAACAAGTGAATATGGAGTGGCACCTATTGGAGTAAGATGATTGGTACGATATGCCCATGTGGTATGGAATATTTAACGGTTCTAATCATGGCTGACATCATTGAAAATATTTTAATAAGGATGTTGACAATAGTTTTTTTAGATGCTTCTACTAGCCATTACTTTATGGTTAATATGCTATGAAAAAATGTTGTTTAATCTTGTACTCGACACACAGTGATTCAACATCCTTATTTTTGAATGATATATCATTATTATATATAATGTTGGAGGGGATACCATAATTCCAAATGAGATGGTTAAATATGAATTTCAAAATTTTCTTCCCAGTCACATCAGTGAGGGGTATAGCTTTAACCCACTTAGTGAAATATTCAGTGGCAACAAGGATATGTTTATGGCCATCAGATGAGGTAAGGTTTATCTTCCAAATGAGATTGAGTCCCCATGTATAAAATGTCCATGGTACAAGCATTGGTTTCAAATTATTTGTCAGGGCATGAATCATATTGGCATTCCATTGACATTTATCACATCTTCTTACATATATAGCTACATTTGCATCCATTATTGGCCAATAGTACCCGGTATGTAAGATCCTTTTAGATATGACTTCCCTAATAGTATGTGTTCCACATACTCTTCATTAAATTCTTTTAATAGTAGCATATATTATGTCAAATTTAAACATTGAATCAAAGTTCCATCAGAACTATGATAGTATAGGGTTGATCTGAATAAGGTATAATGTGTAGCATGGTGGAAAAAGGCTTTAGACTTTAATGGGATAAGTCTGGTGGAATAATTTGGTAAGTGTAAATATATGAATACTAGGTATAGCTAGGACCAATAATATCACATATCATTGTGATGATTGAAGGTTCATGAGCTGGCATTAGCATATTTTCAATGATAAATTAGTTTTCTTTGGTTGTATTTGTTAGCCAAATCAATAATCTTATGGTAGCCATGGCATCAGCTATGATGATGCTATCCCTTGGTATATGGTCAAATTTTAATTTGAAAATATGTTTTTTGAGAGTGTCAACCATATCCTTGTATAAAACTAACTTCTCATCTTTAGTATAAAAATAGTTTGTAACCTAATTGATGATTAATTATGAATCACCATAAAAATTTATATGTGATGTGTTTGATTATAATACTTTTTATAGCCTTATAATAAGTGCTTCATATTTATCTATGTTTTTGTTATAAGGAACACTAATATTGAATGACTTAAGGATTAGATCCCCCTATGGAGTAATTAAAAAAAGGCTTGCCCCTGATCCACATGTTATAAATGATCCATCAAAATATAGCTTGTAGTGATTATCCTCAAGAGGTTTTTCAATGATGTTCATAATGGATTCATCAGGAAATTAGAATGTTAGTGGCTCTATTTATATAAGAGTTGCTTCAACAAGTTGATCTAAAATAACTTGCCCCTGATGTATTTCTAGTTAACATATTTTATCTCAAGCTTATTGAGAAGAATTGTCCTTTTAGCCATGCAATCTTGTAAATTTGTTTTGGATAGTAGATACTTGAGTGGATATACTTTTTAAATGACCATGGTCTTGTTTTTTAACATGTAGTGTTATAATTTTTCAATTATAAAGACCATAGCTAAATAGACTTTTTGAATGGGTGTATAATTTTTCTCGTATGCAACCAGTGTATGGATTAAATAGTACATGACATGTTGTTTTCCATTATCATCATGTTGAGGTAGACGTGCCACTAGGGCTTTGTTTATAGCTAATAGATATAGTAAGAATGGTTTTTATGGAATTGGATACAATAAAATAGGTGGATTGGAAAGATAGTCCTTCAATTTTGCAAAGCTTTATGGTATTCATCATCCCAATGAAACTATAACCCTTTCTTCAACATGTTTGTGAATGTGTGGCACTTATCAGCCAACTAATATATGAAGCATCTGATGGATTGGATCTTACCCTACATATTATGGAGCTACTCTAAATTAGTTAGTCATGGAATCTATGTTATGGCTTATACTTTGGCTACATCAACTTAAATGCCTCAATGAAACATAATGAAGCCAAGTAATTTGCTTGAACTAACTCCAAAAACACACTTCTTAGGGTTAAGCCTAACCTTATATTCATGCAATCTCTCAAATATCCTCCTTATTGACACTAGATGATCAACTCCAGTCTTTGATTTACGTAATATGTCATCGACATAGTCTTGAACAAAGTCATGTATCATATCATGAAATATGATGGTCATGGATCTTTGATAGGTGGCCGTAATGTTTTTGAGACCAAATGGGATAAATTGATAATAGAATGTTCCCCACAAAGTGGTGAACACTATTTTTTATTAGTCTTATAGTGTGATTCATATCTGCTTGTAGCTTGAGGATCCATCGATTAGTGAAGGAATTTCATAACCCATGGATGCAATAAAATAGGTGGATTGGAAAGATAGTCCTTCAATTTTGAAAAGCTTTCTGGATCCCAATGAAACTATAAACCTTTCTTCAACATGTGTGTGAATGGGTGGCACTTATCAACCAATTGAGATATGAAGCATCTGATGGATTAGATCTTACCCTACATATTATGGAGTTGCTTCAAATTAGTCAATCATGGAATCTATGTTATGGCTTGTACTATGGATGGATCAACTTAAATGCCTCAATGAAACATAATGAAGCCAAGTAATTTTCTTGAAGTAACTCTAAAAACACACTTCTTAGGGTTAAGCCTAACTTTATATTCATGCAATCTCTCAAATATCCTCCTTAGTGCCACTGGATGATCAACTCTAGTCTTTGATTTACTTAATATGTCATCCACATAGTCTTGAACAAAGTCATGTATCATATAATGAAATATGATGGTCATGGATCTTTGATAGGTGGCTGTAATGTTTTTGAGACCAAATGGGATAAATTGATAATATAATGTTCCCCACAATGTGGTGAACACTATTTTTTATTGGTCTTCTAGTGTGATTCATATCTGCTTGTAGATTGAGAATCCATCGATTAGTGAAGGAATTTCATAACCCATGGATACAATAAAATAGGTGGATTGGAAAGATAGTCCTTTAATTTTGAAAAGCTTTCTAGTATTCATCATTCCAATGAAACTATAACCCTTTCTTCAACATGTGTGTGAATGTGTGGCACTTATCAGCCAACTAATATATGAAGCATCTGATGGATTGGATCTTACCCTACATATTATGGAGCTACTCTAAATTAGTTAGTCATGGAATCTATGTTATGGCTTGTACTTTGGCTAGATCAACTTAAATGCCTCAATGAAACATAATGAAGCCAAGTAATTTGCTTGAACTAACTCCAAAAACAAACTTCTTAGGGTTAATCCTAACTTTATATTCATGCAATCTCTCAAATATCCTCCTTAGTGCCACTGGATGATCAACTCCAGTCTTTGATTTACTTAATATGTCATCGACATAGTCTTGAACAAAGTCATGTATCATATCATGAAATATGATGGTCATGGATCTTTGATAGGTGGCCGTAATGTTTTTGAGACCAAATGGGATAAATTGATAATAGAATGTTCCCCACAAAGTGGTGAACACTATTTTTTATTGGTCTTCTAGTGTGATTCATATCTGCTTGTAGCTTGAGAATCCATCCATTATTGAAGGAATTTCATAACCCATGGATGCAATAAAATAGGTGGATTGGAAAGATAGTCCTTCAATTTTGAAAAGCTTTCTGGTATTCATCATCCCAATGAAACTATAAACCTTTCTTCAACATGTGTGTGAATGGGTGGCACTTATCAACCAATTGAGATATGAAGCATCTGATGGATTAGATCTTACCCTACATATTATGGAGTTGCTTCAAATTAGTCAGTCATGGAATCTATGTTATGGCTTGTACTTTGGATGGATCAACTTAAATGCCTCAATGAAACATAATGAAGCCAAGTAATTTTCTTGAAGTAACTCTAAAAACACACTTCTTAGGGTTAAGCCTAACTTTATATTCATGCAATCTCTCAAACATCCTCCTTAGTGCCACTGGATGATCAACTCTAGTCTTTGATTTACTTAATATGTCATCCACATAGTCTTGAACAAAGTCATGTATCATATAATGAAATATGATGGTCATGGATCTTTGATAGGTGGCTGTAATGTTTTTGAGACCAAATGGGATAAATTGATAATATAATGTTCCCCACAATGTGGTGAACACTATTTTTTATTGGTCTTCTAGTGTGATTCATATCTGCTTGTAGATTGAGAATCCATCGATTAGTGAAGGAATTTCATAACCCATGGATACAATAAAATAGGTGGATTGGAAAGATAGTCCTTTAATTTTGAAAAGCTTTCTAGTATTCATCATTCCAATGAAACTATAACCCTTTCTTCAACATGTGTGTGAATGTGTGGCACTTATCAGCCAACTAATATATGAAGCATCTGATGGATTGGATCTTACCCTACATATTATGGAGCTACTCTAAATTAGTTAGTCATGGAATCTATGTTATGGCTTGTACTTTGGCTAGATCAACTTAAATGCCTCAATGAAACATAATGAAGCCAAGTAATTTGCTTGAACTAACTCCAAAAACACACTTCTTAGGGTTAATCCTAACTTTATATTCATGCAATCTCTCAAATATCCTCCTTAGTGCCACTGGATGATCAACTCCAGTCTTTGATTTACTTAATATGTCATGGACATAGTCTTGAACAAAGTCATGTATCATATCATGAAATATGATGGTCATGGATCGTTGATAGGTGGCTGTAATGTTTTTGAGACCAAATGGGATAAATTGATAATAGAATGTTCCCCAGAAAGTGGTGAACACTATTTTTTATTGGTCTTCTAGTGTGATTCATATCTGCTTGTAGCTTGAGAATCCATCCATTATTGAAGGAATTTCATAGCCCATGGATGCAATAAAATAGGTGGATTGGAAAGATAGTCCTTCAATTTTGAAAAGCTTTCTGGTATTCATCATCCCAATGAAACTATAAACCTTTCTTCAACATGTGTGTGAATGGGTGGCACTTATCAACCAGTTGAGATATGAAGCATCTGATGGATTAGATCTTACCCTACATATTATGGAGTTGCTTCAAATTAGTCAATCATGGAATCTATGTTATGGCTTGTACTTTGGATGGATCAACTTAAATGCCTCAATGAAACATAATGAAGCCAAGTAATTTTCTTGAAGTAACTCTAAAAACACACTTCTTAGGGTTAAGCCTAACTTTATATTCATGCAATCTCTCAAATATCCTCCTTAGTGCCACTGGATGATCAACTCTAGTCTTTGATTTACTTAATATGTCATCCACATAGTCTTGAACAAAGTCATGTATCATATAATGAAATATGATGGTCATGGATCTTTGATATGTGGCTGTAATGTTTTTGAGACCAAATGGGATAAATTGATAATATAATGTTCCCCACAATGTGGTGAACACTATTTTTTATTGGTCTTCTAGTGTGATTCATATCTGCTTGTAGATTGAGAATCCATCGATTAGTGAAGGAATTTCATAACCCATGGATACAATAAAATAGGTGGATTGGAAAGATAGTCCTTTAATTTTGAAAAGCTTTCTAGTATTCATCATTCCAATGAAACTATAACCCTTTCTTCAACATGTGTGTGAATGTGTGGCACTTATCAGCCAACTAATATATGAAGCATCTGATGGATTGGATCTTACCCTACATATTATGGAGCTACTCTAAATTAGTTAGTCATGGAATCTATGTTATGGCTTGTACTTTGGCTAGATCAACTTAAATGCCTCAATGAAACATAATGAAGCCAAGTAATTTTCTTGAACTAACTCCAAAAACACACTTCTTAGGGTTAATCCTAACTTTATATTCATGCAATCTCTCAAATATCCTCCTTAGTGCCACTGGATGATCAACTCCAGTCTTTGATTTACTTAATATGTCATCGACATAGTCTTGAACAAAGTCATGTATCATATCATGAAATATGATGGTCATGGATCTTTGATAGGTGGCTATAATGTTTTTGAGACCAAATGGGATAAATTGATAATAGAATGTTCCCCACAAAGTGGTGAACACTATTTTTTATTGGTCTTCTAGTGTGATTCATATCTGCTTGTAGCTTGAGAATCCATCCATTATTGAAGGAATTTCATAACCCATGGATGCAATAAAATAGGTGGATTGGAAAGATAGTCCTTCAATTTTGAAAAGCTTTCTGGTATTCATCATCCCAATGAAACTATAAACCTTTCTTCAACATGTGTGTGAATGGGTGGCACTTATCAACCAATTGAGATATGAAGCATCTGATGGATTAGATCTTACCCTACATATTATGGAGTTGCTTCAAATTAGTCAATCATGGAATCTATGTTATGGCTTGTACTTTGGATGGATCAACTTAAATTCCTTAATGAAACATAATGAAGCCAAGTAATTTTCTTGAAGTAACTCTAAAAACACACTTCTTAGGGTAAAGCCTAACTTTATATTCATGCAATCTCTCAAATATCCTCCTTAGTGCCACTGGATGATCAACTCTAGTCTTTGATTTACTTAATATGTCATCCACATAGTCTTGAACAAAGTCATGTATCATATCATGAAATATGATGGTCATGGATCTTTTATAGGTGGCCCTAATGTTTTTGAGACCAAATGGGATAAACTGATAATAAAATGTTCCTTACAAAGTGGTGAACACTATTTTTTATTGGTCTTTTAGTGTGATTCATAAATGGTTGTAGCTTGAGAATCCATCCATTAGTGAAATAATTTCATAACCCACTATGAAGTTGACATTCATGTTAATGTTTAGCAAAGGAAGTCATCTTTGGGGTAGGATCTATTCATGTTCCTAAACTCAATGCATATCCTGATTCCTTCTAGATTTTTACTAACTAATATAACATTGGAGATCCATTTAAAATAGTCAATTAGACTAATACATCTCATTTCCAAGAGCTTTTATAGCTCTTTCTTCACTAATATAATAATGTGAGGATGCATTTTGCATAATTTTTATTTTACAAGTTTGGAATTAAGATGTACCACAAGGTGGTGAACAACTAAGGTGGGGTCCAAATAAGGCATGTTAGAGTAGGTTAATGCAAATATATCAATAAATTCTGTCAAAATGTATATAAAGACTTCACACTCCTCCTTAGTGAGGGAAATGACTAATTTGATCCATTTTTGGTCATCTAGAGTGTTGATGTTTACCTCTATACTATCTTCCACTAAAAGGGTCAAATCATCTTCAAGAGTAGTGGGCAAATATTTCAACTGGCCTACAATAGTAGAGTCCTTTTTTAGGATTGGATCTTTGAGTTCTCCTAGGCATGATGAATTAGAATACATAAATGGTAGGGATGATAATGTCACAAAAATTATTGGAAAATCTTGAATGATTCAATCAAAATATTACTATTCTTTAAGACTAAATACATATTTGTAGTCAAGTTCATCATGGGTGGTCTCTTGGTTGATTCAATCAAAATCCTATTGTTATTCAAGACTAAACGCAAACCCATAGACAAGTTCTTAATTGGTGGTTTCCTAGTCTATGTTTGAGGAAGGTTGAATATGCCCATCTAATGGCATCTAAAATTGTTTTTGACCACTAGATTAGACTTTATCTTTACTATTTACCTAGTCCAAAAGTGACTTAAAGAGGTCTTCACTTTGGGACCTCAATGTTTTATTTAAATTTTTTTTATCTAAGAATGTTCACTTGTTCTCTTAAATAGGATTCAGGATCTGATTTGATTGAGAACCCTTATTTATGGTCTCCTAATGGAACATTGTCCCTAAAGCCTAGAAAATTGTAGATGGTGTCATCATTTTGGAACTCATGAATTGTCATATTTGATTTTTATTGGTCTTAGTCTATCAGTTAGAGATAATATAATGTAAGTAGATTAAGGTGAATAATTGGTTAAAGGGTACAACTGGAATTAGTGTCAAACAAATTGGTTTGGGCTAGGTCATTGAAAGGGATATGATTAGACTCTACTTCTTTGTCAGTATTATCATCACTAGTTGTTGGTGATGGAACTAAAGCAAGATACATGGGGTCATCCCTAGGTAGTTTAAGTCCAAGTCCATGGGTTCATTTTTACCAAGTCATAGAAATTGGCTCAATTGTTCCCTGTTGATTTTGTTCAAGGCCTCCTCCTTCTTAGGATTTATTTTCCATGATTTGAATAGGAATGGTGTATTTGGAATTGTTTTAATAATTAACTAATTTTTCATTATATAAAAATGATTCATCGTGTACAAGAAGGTCCTACTCTTGGCCAAAGGTTAGTATGAAAGTGATAGGTGCTAGACTATGTAGTTTGGTTTTGCCTAAATTTTTTCCATTTCATACAATGTGGTTTGGATTTTGGTATTACAAAGTAATTTGGGTTCTATGGAAGCTTTGAAATTTGGAATGTATCATGGGTCAAATATTCTCCTAGGCCATTAGTTGAGATGGTATAATGATTGGACATTTCAAGAGGTGGCATGTGGGAAACTAAATCTATGGTATTAGGGTCAATACAGTTGGCCTCTAGTGAATTAACATGTATTTATTTCACGTTGTCCTTGTTTTCCATTATATTCATGACAAAATGGTATATATATCTTTTGAACTCAACCTCTAAATACCTACAATGCTCGTATGGATGCAAATCTCCAATAATAGTAACCTTTATACCTTAATGGGAGAACATGATACACTGATGCAATGTCGATGGAATTGCATGAATATCATGTATCCAAGGTTTACCAAAAATCAAATTATATGACAAATCAAGATATAACACATGGCATAGTGTATCATGGGTCAAATTCCTAATGATAACTAGCAAGCTAATGGTGCTTTGTGATTATTATTCTTCATTGTCATAGGCTTTGATGGTGATTATTTATACTTAGATATCTACTGACATGTACCCAAGAATTTTGATGAGATTTAGATATAATATTTAGACCTCATAAATTATCTACGAGGATATGGTTCACTTTGTGCCATGTTATGTAAACTTTGATGTAGAATGGATTATTATGAGTTAGGCCAAGGGATGAAATATCATTTTGTTTGAAGGTTAACTATTGGCTTGGAGCTAGGTGTCAAACCAAAGCTTGAAATTTGTGTAGAGATATGTCATTAGGAACTTGGGATTGGCCAAGGAAATCTATTAAGTTGTTTTTGTGGATAATAGACATATGTAAAAAATCCAAAATGGATATTTGTGTAGGCATATTTTTCATTTTTTTCACAATATAAAATTTATTTTATTACATAATAGTAAATGGCTTGTTCCTATATAGCATGGGTGGTTATATTATGGGTGAGGTGGTAAATAGATGTGGGCCTAGTATGGTAATACTTGATTACCAATTTGTGATTTCATAATTGGGAGTAGGTATAGGACCATTGTTACTAAAAAAATGGTGAACAGGGACTAGATAGCATAAGTATTAGTTATCAGTGCACTTGTGTGTGATCAAGAGCTAATAATGAGTTATTCGTATAAGGTCTAAAAGTGGGAATCCCTAGTTTTTGGTTCACATGTATGTGGTCCTAGGTCAAGGAAGGATTACCATCATGGGTTGGTTGATTGGGAATGATTAGCAATGGTCTTATCTGATTGGTACGTAGCCTTGGATTAATGGAAATGGCGTTAATATGACTTCTTAAAATATGGGCTAGAATAGTGTTGTAATCATGTGAAATTTCATGGTAGGTATGTTGGTTGTTGGCATCATTATGGTCTTGGTTTTATCCATTTTATTAGTGTTACTAGTTTTGCTACTAAATTTTTTGGTTCTACCTTAGTTTTTGATACTATTTTTATTATTATTGTGGTCATTTTTATTATTTCTATTGATTGTTATGTTAGTGAAAGGGATTCTGATAAATGTTGAGATTATGATTGGATGTGGAAGATACATGATCCAATGTGATCTCTCCATTTTAAAACATATTATTAATCACATATTTAATTTGTACACAATGGTGTAAGATATGTCCATGACTTGATGATACTCACATAATTCACCTGGCCTCTACTAGTTTGGAAAGCTAGCACCCTTAGGGAAGCACTTTAGAATAGGCCAATTAATCAAATTATATATGACAAGCTTGTGAAACATAGATTCATTGAGTTTTCCAATGTTACTAGAGACATGATGTGTAAGAACATTTCTCCTTGGAGGAGGGTCTTGTGAAGGCATATGTTGTGTTTTTTGCATTGGTCTAAGTTGTGTTCGTTGTGTTTATTGAAGATGTTATTGGTTAGAAGTTATGTGCATATATGATGTAGGCTATGAAAATGGTTCATTGCACTTTCACCATTTGGACATGTGATGACTTGGTTAATCCACTACCAAAAACATTATTATTGTAATTTAATTGGTTGGGTTTGTCATAATTATTGGCCTGGGCTGGTTATGATGCTTACACTTGGACTTGGTTCTGATTCTAGCCATTATTTTGGTTTTAATTCTAGTTCTGATTTAATGAGGTTAGTTTTATGATCCCTTTGGTAATAAGGGATCTTATGATCAATAAACCTTTATCACTAATCTTCTTCAAAGTATATGCATAATGCAACTCTAAATTATAAGATATCTTATTGTGTAGGTTTTTCGTAAACATAATGACTAATTGCTTGTCTGGTAGACCATGGGTAAATTAGATTACAAGTACTCTCCATCACTATAAATAAATTGTGAAGCTTTCACCAACCCTTTTTTTACTTATATAAAATCTACCAATGAAATCTCATGTTCAATATTTTAAGATAAGTCTTGCATGAAATTATTGGAAAGATTATCAAAATTAGATACTGAGTTCTTTGGTAATTTTAAGAACCATTCGAAGGATTGCCCTGCTAGACTCCTTATTTATAGTGGTAATATGTATATGTCATTATAGGCCGCTAGTTGCACACAATAAATAATTATATCAAAGGGGGCTTAGGGTCACTTTTCCCCTTATATTTATCAAACTTTGGTGGCTCGTACCCTAGAGGAAGTGGTATCTATAATTACTCCATGTTAAAAGGGTAAGAACACATGTCATCTAACTTAAACTTCTTAGTCTATTTCAAAGCTTGGATGAGGGCAATCGTATCCTTAATTTGTTCTAGTTCTTATGGAAGGAAACTAGTAGGATTATTATCCTAAGGTGGAAGTTTTGTGATCAAAAGTGGATTACTTTGATCAAGATATAATTGTGGCATTTAATGGGGAATGTTGGATTACCTAAGGAATCTACTTGGAATATTCATATGTGGATTAGGGTGAAATTTTTTTAATTACATGCATGGTTGTGAAATATTTTGGTTGGGATTAGGTATATATGCTTGGTTTTGGGAATATTGTGGTTCAGATGGAGAAATATGGTTTTATTATGCCTATTGAGGTTGAATAGGGACATGTTTACAACTAGCCATACCTTGATTAATTAGGGTAACTTATGAAAAAAGACCCTATCTTTGAACTTGTCGCATATTTGACACAAAAGGCAATTCTTTCCTAATAGGTACTTATGGAAAATTGGAAGCTCTTGGTTTCACAAATCCCTATTGGGATGTAGAATCATGTTAGAGATTTGGCATTTGTCACTAACTAATATTTGTATATTATTGATTAGACATTATTTGGTTTTGTATCAACACATTAGTCTATGACTAAAGAGGTGTGTTCATCACTATCGAATGAGATAAAACATTGGTTTCCCCTATTATGGTGGTAATATGTTTTGCCTCTACTCCATGGGTACATTATATGGTGCCTATTATTATGGAATATTAATCATCACCTATTTGGGTGGAGTAATATTTGTCACATTTTATTGTTTTATGCCACTATTCATTGGTTGATTACTTAATCCTTGCATATGGGTGCTTGAAGAAGAAGTTGGTTGAGGATTAGAGGCAGTTGGTTGAGTCTGAGAAGTATAAACTCCTTCTCTTTGAGTTTATGAACCACTCATAATGTTATTTAAAGGCACATTTTGTTGTTGAATTTTTTTTGTGCATTAACACCACTTTGGTTTAAATTAGACATTACTTATGTATTGTCCACTATGTTCAGCTCACTACTCTACATAGAAGCAAAAGATAACACCTTAATATTTGGTGTATTAAACATGTTAAATGATGAGGTATTTTACATAACTGGGTCTAAACCCTAATATTTTGGCCTATCAACTCAAGTAAGAATCTTATTAATGGAACTAACTTAATAAGAGGTGCATTTGACATGGTCATATTATTAAATTTATGTGCTAGTTTTTGATATATCTAGTATGCTATCTGAATTTGAATGAAGTGGTCCTCCATGAGGCCCTTTTGTGTGATCAGCATATGAGTATCTTGATATGGCATTGGTATAATGGCATTAGGGTTACTAGACGAGGCATATTCATTATTCTAATTAAAAGGCATGTTGTAAGGACCCTTTAATAGACTTGGTAAGTTTTCATGGAGAAATTTTGCTAAACACTTAACATCTACCTCTACATCTCTATTCAAGACCTCATCTTTTTTCACTAGAAAGTGATGATCAACTTGACAAGGGTCATAGATTGATGGAATTATAATGTAATAAAGTTTTTATTAAACTTGTTCCATAACCAAAGGTATTCTAGATAAATATTGGGCCATCTATTTTTGGTATTACTCCATATATGGAGGTATTATAACCAAATAATAGGCCAATATATCTTGACCTTTTTCCCCTATTTTAGTCTTGGAAGGTGGATAAGAATCTCTCTCCCAAATAACATCATCTTCATAAGGGTCTTCAATAAAATCTTTTTGTGTGATAAAATTTCCATATCTTGGATTATACATGACACCTCTACTTGTATAGTGAGACATGGTTAAATCAATGGAAAATGTTATGTGACAACAAAAGTTAGAGTTATACAAACTCTAAAAAGCTATGTTTGAAAAGACAAAAGTTTCAAACTAGTTCTAACTTGGTCAAAAGTATGGAGTTGTATCTCTAAAATTTCTATGCAAATACTTCATAAAAATATTAAAACTTCAAATGTGTAATGTTAAATATCTCACACAAACAAGGTCGATTAAAATGAACTAACAATAATATGCCAAACTCTAGGTCTAAATATGTTCCAAACAGGTCTAAACTAAGAAAGGTAAAAGTTTCTAAGTCTTTTGGCCAAATGCATCATCAAAAATAAAGGCTCAAACAATGCATGTACTATGACTATTGGAAAAATGTGACATCAAAATATAGACTTGAAACAAAGGGATGATTTAATCTAAAAAAATTGGAACTTTTTGGCATAAACTAGGCAATTGATTATGGACATGAACGTGATCAAATTGGTATGAGGCACTAAATAAAATACACTTGGAGAGATAATAATTATCTCAAATAAAGGCATAAAAAATATAGTTTTATAATTTTGGGTAATGAATTAACCTAAGTTATGCAACCCAAAAGAGAAATATCTATGTATTAGCCCCTGCGAGATGAGGCCTAAACAAAAATCAATCAATATTTGAATCCAAACTTATCAAATTTAATTAAAAAATAAACTTAATAAAACTTAGGCTTTATTGACCAAAAATTTATACAAATTTTAATGTTGTAACAACACTAAAACAAATATCCCACAAGACACATGTGATTGGTTTAATCAATGACAACTTGAAGACAAGACAAGACAAGTCTATGAAATAATTTTAGTAGCATAATGACATTAATTCTCTCAAAAGCTATAAATAATGTTTTGTTTCAAATAATTATAAGGCTCAAAACATGAATTAATTTTGTCAATGTAATGTTACCCATCTTAATCAAGTGACACACACAATGTTTTTGACATAAAAACTCTAAGTTAAATCATAGTTTCAAATAGATGACATAATGCCTCCTTGAACAATGAAGTAGTGTGGATAAAAAGACTCATTTAGAAGTCATAAAAAAAAAATATTGAATAACCAAGCAATAAAATTAAAATTAATAAATACAACTAAGTATATCATCCTAAATCCTAACAAGGTATGACAAATGGGGTTGACTAAAACTTATAATATACGTTCATCTAGATTCATCATAATTGTGTCTAATACAAGAGAAGAATAACATCAATTGAGTTCATATAAATAAAATTATCATGAAAAAGTATATTCCTTTCCATAATGATTCCATCTATGGATCACTTAGTGGAATCCCCTGATTTATTAGACTTGAATTGGGCTTTTGTTACGAAAGTAGAGGGTAGCCTCTCAACCCCCTACCTCTTGCAGTATGAATACCCTAAATTTTATACCCTAATGTGGAATAGGGTTTAAAAACTACTAGGAAAATAATCCCTAAGTCAGTTATTCCATAAACAAATCATTAAGAGGTAATGACCTCCCCTCCACAAGCTAAATTGCATGAAGATAAATGACTAAGTACTAAGACTTTAGGGTTGCGTTTAGATAACCCAAACCATGTGGGTTTTGTGGAGATCCTAGATAACATTATTTTCATGCCTTTTACTGGGCATGAATGTAATTAAAAGGCACTTTTTGTCACCCAAGTTCCCTATAGGGGACGGGGGGAGAGAATACACATGTTATTCATTTTTTGAAAACAAACAAGCAAGTTCAAACAAACATTTTCAATGAATTTTAAATCTAAGTGAATGTCAATTTATACACCAATTTTAAATATTTGATTAAGTTATTTACTTATCCCCTTGGATTAATTTAAAATTATTGAAATAATTCTCATAAAACAAATTGAACACAAATCACCTAGGTTCATTTTAAGTCCTAAAATCCAAATGTTCAATATTTAACGTAATTTGTTTTTAAACACCAAAATGAAGTGTTAAAAACATTAGTAGTTCTAGGTTCATTTTAATCACCAAATATCAAATTTTAAAGACTTAACCAAATTCATTTTATCACCAAAATGAAGTGTGAATGACTTATATAATTCTTTTTAGGTAACCAAAATGAAGTGTTAAAATTATTTAAACTTATAATTTTGTGTTCCAATCATACCTTAGACCTGTAAGGGTTAGATAGTCTCCTTATACTTAGAAACACTTTTAATGGTGAGAAAATGAAATTTTAAAAATTACCTCATGAGTTTTTATTTTAAAAACATAAAGATCATTATTGGTCATAAATGACCAATACCAGTTACTAGGTGACTAATGTTGGTCGGTCTCAAAGAGAATTGGTGGCAATTGTAGTGAACTAATGGTAGTCAATTAATACCAATGTCAATCACTTATGAACCTGAAGGTAAAACCAACATGAGATAAAAATGTTAGGTTAGTCCAAAGTTATGTAAAAAGTCAACAAAGCCTAAAACATAATGATTAAGCGGGGAGTAAAAAGTCTAATGAAACCAAGAATCAATGATTAAAAATACCAAAAAGATTAAAAATGCTAGTTTTTAAAACTATGTTTTACCCTTCATCTTGGTTGATTTCAGTCACAAAAAACCAAGCTCAGTTAGGTATGACCAAAGATGGTCTGGTAGAACTGGTGTTGGTTATACCTGACCAATGTTAGTCTTTATGTAGATTTGAGTTAATACAAAAATTAGAAATATGGAAAAAATAAAGACAAAATTATAATTTTGAATATATTCAAGCATCCATTTGATGATTTATGATTTGCATCTTCATCTCCTTGCTACATAGGGTGCTTCTTGTCCCACCAAGTGTACCATTTGTGATTAAAGAATCCAAGAAGGGTAGTTATATCATGTGTTATTAAAATTAATAAAACTTGAATAATAATACACTAACATGCATAACACTTACTTTAATAGATCAAAAGTGGAGCTTAGTGAACAAGTAACAAATGATAAAGCTCAAGTAAAATGAAAGGTACTTAAAAATTCCTTACCTTCCTTGAATGATCCAAATGATGTGTATGTTTGGCTTTTTTAGATTTTGCTTAATAAAGATTTGGATAATGGAGTTATGTGGCTCTTTCTCTCCTTAGAACCGTTGTTGGCTAATGATTTCTTGATGTAACTTGATGGCCTTGCTTGTGTTTTTGGCATTATAACATTATAGCTTTAAATCATGCACCAAACCCCACATTATAACTTTACTATACTCAAACTCCTCTTAATGAAGAGGAAAATTCTTGTATTTATAGGTTTTGATACCAACCCCAACTCACGATAAGTTAAGGTGTATTTAGATCTAATAATGGGTTAAAGCCTAACCTTAGCATGTTAAATAACAATAGTAGAGTTAAAAAGTGTCAAGTGGTCATGATTAGAAATGAATAGGCATGTTGATATATTATAGGATATTTGACAACTCAAAAAAAGGTAATTATGAATTCCAAGGATATTCTTGATTTTTTAATTTTATTTTTGATAATTCATTAATTTCTCATTTTTAATTTAATTTAGGCATTTAATTAGGTTTTACATTTTAATTAACTTTTTTTAGGTTTTCTAGCATTTTGCAATATTTAAATTAGTCATATGTGTGAATTTTCCCAATTAAATGGGTTTATAGGACAAATTTCATTTTATGAATCCAAATTTTATACATTTAGTGATTTTTAGGCTTGATTTGCAAAGGTTCATAAAAATCAGTCTAAACTTTAGTATGAAGCCATTGGTGGCCAATTTTCAGTGTCTACATGAACCATGTATAATGTATAAAAATGTGCATATGTAAATTTATCATGGAATCACATAGAACAAATGTGAACACATTTGAGACTAATATGCATGATAAATATCATTTATACACATAGATATTATAGGATAAGCTCAACAAAAAATAGGTAAACACACAAGAGCTCTCAAAATCAAGTCAAGAAACAAAGGTCTTAAAAGATCATGAATAAGGTGAATTTTCAAATGACATAAAATTTAATGGACATGATTTAGTCAAATTTCCATAAAGTAACGACTGAGATATTCAAATATCCATACAACAAGAAATGAAATATATGAATGTCCAAGAAGGAAAATATAGTCAAAAGCACCACATACAATGTAACATTTTCAAATTCTTGACCACAAAAGATAATATCAAGGAAAAACACTAAAGGAATCATATAAATTAAAATCATAAGAAGTCAAAATAAACATATCATAGTATCTCATGGATAAAATGTGTTATAAAAAAAATCAAATTCATAACATATCAAGTACCATGTGTGAGATATAAGCATGGATAAGGCATGTACGATTACATAAGATCCAAATCATGATAATGTGATGTGACCATAGAATGATATAACCTATAAGTATCAAGATAGTAGAATATGGATGCCCCCAATGATTTGGTGACATGAGTAGAGATAAATTCCAACACCCATAAGTGGATAGAATCATGTATATGTGTATGCATATACATTTATATTTATAAGTAAATGATATTATAGCCCTCAAATAGAATTAACACAAATATTATAAGGAGCCAATAGAACATGTAGGTGTAAAAAAATGTTTTTGAATTTTTTCATGTTATGATTTTTTTGGTATTTTTGGATTTTTTTATGATGAGGAAATATAATCCTATGATGCCATCAAATGTATGTTCATAGTTATCTCCCCCACTATGATCCTTATGACCTTAATTTGGATCTTTTAAATTTTTTTCATCATGATTTAATAGGTTGAAAATGTACATAGGATGTTCCTCCTCATGTTTTGCATGTATGGTAAAAAATGTTATTTTATCATTTGAAATATGTATTAATGTTCCTTCATGAGGGAAGGACATACCTTTATTATTTTGATCAATTTTTTATTATATTTGGATATCCAAAGAGTTGCTAGGGTAAATTCATATGGATATGTGGTAGTCATAACCCAAGCCCATGTTTGTATTAATTTGGGACCATAAGTAATTGGTATTTTATCATTGTGATCTTATGTTTCGTAAGGAGTATTTGTAACCTCAATTTTTTATTGTTTATTTGATTGAACAACATTTATTATAAGTGTTTTATACTAAAAATAGTTCACTTAATTAGTATCAATATTTTAATGTCAAAAATAAGTACCACCCATGTATAATGTACTTGTTAGATCTTGTTGTCATGGATGTTTTTTTATTGTTGACTTTGAGATCTATTTATGGGAAATGGCCCTTGTATTTTCTACATGTTATGTAACATTTGTAAACTAGTCATATAAATATTAGGAACATCACATTTTTGTTCATAATACTCTTTATACAATTGATCTCATTTGTTTATTTGAAGAATCTAACTTTGGTAATTGGAAAGAAAAACATTAAGTTTCTTTGGATGAGTAAGTATGAGTGAAACATATCTACAAATATCCAAATGTAAATGAGTGAAGGACTCATATTTTTTATTCAATGCTCATTCCTTTAATGTGTAAATAAGACATCAACTAAATATTAATTATAATTCGAAATATGAGGATCTAAATGCTAGCTCATATGATGTATTTTTTAATTTAATAGTATAATCTTGAATGGATTCATCATCACATTGTTTAAAATTTTTTAAAATGTTTTGATGTAAGTTATATCCTTATGGATGTTTTTATCCATGAAAAATGCATCTTATAATTTTAAAAAACTGGTTAAGAACCATTTGGTTATCTATAAAACCAATTTTGAGCCTCATAGGAAATGCTCATATGGAATACCTTTAATAATAGTTTGTTATTTTTTCCCTTTGACTAAAATAATATAAATAATTTAGAATGTGCTAAAATGGATCTTTATCATGATAAAATATAGGTAAATGTGGTAATTAAAAACATGTGTATAAGGATTTTAAGTATACATTATGGAAGAGGTTGATTATTGAATGAGGTAACATTTGCATTTTCATTACGGAAAGAAACTTCCATTTGAAGTATATTAAAGATCCACAATAACATTTATCATAGATATAAATAATCCATTGGAATGGAGGTGTTTGACATAGGTGTTATATTTTTTTCTAAAACACCACCTCCTCTGAATCTAGGCATATGAGTATCATCATCCTCATGGATATTAATTACAAGTTCATAATCCTTGAGTTTTGGATAATTTGGTAATGGTAATGGATATTTTAATTTTTGTACCCTTTGTGTATTATTTTAAGAGATTGTAATGTCTTTATAAATTTACTGATACATCCTTGGTAAAGATATAATAAGTGGAGCTTGGAGAAGTATTGGTAAATGCACTTGTTGTAGTAACCTCATTTGGTTGAGACACCTTGATTAACATTGGTAAATGTTTTTTATTTGTAAAACTAATATTATTTTTCTCTATAAATCTAGAATGATTAATTTTTCTTGATGGATTAATATGACTTCGTAAAGATGCCATAATTTATTTGTTGACCTTTCAAAAAATTTCAATATCAAATGAAGGCTAGGAATAATCATCACCCTTGATAAGGAGACTATTATTTGGAAATGTGGGATCAAGAGGGGTTTTAATCAATGAACTTGAAGTAACATCCCCTTTGTGACTAAGTTGAAAATGCTCCATGATTTCCTTAGGTGCTTTTTCTCTATGTGGAACCAATTTAGGTATATAAGTCAAGGTTAAATGATTTGGATCCTCTTCTCTATGGATAAAATAATTCATTGAAGGGATGTGATCATGAACCTAATTAAATAGAAAGTAGATACCTACATTCAAATATTTAACATTGTATGCCTTAGCATTTAGAGGAATGCAAGAGTAATTGATTTTGATTCATGATTTGAGAGTTTGTTAAATGGTTTCATAGGCACAATAATCAAAGTAATATAATGCCACTCATGACCAAAGATAAAAAATAACACAAACATTAGAAAAAGGTAGTAAATAAACATCTACAAGAAAATTCACATACAATGATGATGCTCAAAAGTCATGTTCACCAAATGTTTAACCATAATTTGGATGTGGATCCTCTTAGGTATATAGGGTTAAGAATATAGAAATGATAGGGTGCAAGGGTTAATATTATATCTATAATAAGCTATTTAAATTCTAAATTTAGATATAACATATACTAAATTTATTAAACTGAGATAAGCTATTAATAAAAAATACAACTATGTTAGATATAGAAAATGGCATAAAATGAGGTACTTAACTAGCTCTAATGTTAATGCATATATATATTTGGAACATGCTTAAATCAAGTGGGAAGATTCTCTAAAACAATTGTTAGATTTTGGATCTGGTATCTCTGGCTATCTAGATAGTTCCATCAACCTTGGATGGTTGTGTCAACATTACTATTTGAGTTCGATGCTAGTGTCTTATGTGGAATATCTAGTGAAATAAGATGCAACTACTTAGATTCGTTTGGGTATTTCTTTGACTTTGTTCTAGTGTATTTATATTTGGATCATGGACTACCTCTCCTTATGAAATTTCAAAACCCTAGATTTCCATCTTCAATGTGACCTTTGGGGATAATGGGTTAGTGGGCACATGGTGTTAATCTAACCCCAATGACCTTGATGTCAAATGATGTTGCATACATATCTAATACTCTAGTAGAGGGCCTTAGATCATGTAGTTTTCACGTATATGTTGGATTTTATATGAGTCATGCAATTTATGAAAATAAAATAAAACATTGATATAGCTTATAAATTGGAAAATAATACCTTATAACTACTCCATTAGTAATTTAGACCTTTATATGTGTTATAATTATGACTAGTATGGAAATAGGGAAGATTTGATAAATTGGATGATTGAGAGACTAATTTTGCTAAGTGTCTTGGTATTTTTGGTCCAATTTTAAGGTGATTAATGAATGATGATTTATAATGTATTTAAACCAATAATATCAGGATAAAACTCACATTAAATCACTTTTTCTAATCATTTAAATACATTGCATTTAAAAATTGGATGACTTTAGGGCATTGGACACTTGTATTGAGATAAGATAGTAATGTCAATGACACTATCCATACTAAACATTAGTGTCCAAGAATTGTCAAAATAGGTATAGGATCAAAATTTGTAGAGGTTTAATATAAGTACATTTTAATTATTCTAAGCAAGACATGATTTATGTGTCATCAATATAAGATTGATCAAACTAAGAGATAGGCCGAGGTGCACAATATACAAAAGATGTGATGATTATATAAAAAAGGCATGTGGATAACTAAGATGAACAACCAATTTTTGAGTTTTATAATTTTATAATATTTAGGTGATACATAATCATAAAATATCATCTATAGAAAGATAGTTCTAGACTAGGTTGTTGGAGTTGAAATTGCATAAAAAGTAAACACACCTTAATCTATTTTTGTGATAAAGAAATTTGTGTGAAAATTAAACATAATTTTAATATAAATTTATGTAATGTAAAATTATTTTAAGGAATATATAATTATTATTTATTGAACACAATTTAACACATAGTATTGTAAATGAAACATATGAAACAAAATTTTACATGAAAATGAATAACAAACTTAGATCACATATTAATGCATAAATAGCATATAAATACCAAATCGAACCTTCTTATTTGTTTTAGTGGGCCATTTATCTTCCTTAAAATTATATTTTAACACACTTGAATGTGAATAAAATTTGTGAACTTATCTTATCATTGATTTTGTAAACTTGCTTACAATACTAAAAACATTGATGCTCAAACTATTCAATCCTTAATAATTTATTAATATAATAATTATATAATAAAAATTACATGTTTATATAATACCACATCTTAAAATAATTTTATCAAGATAGATAAACAAATTAATAATATCATATTCTAACTAAGATATTGTCTTATTTTATTACAATATCATAACAACATTTTATCCACTATCTGAGGAAAACCGTTGGATACATTTTATTGCATGATTATTGATCTTATATTGGTTTCAGATTCATTTTCATTTATAACCATTTGATCTCAGTTAGCTAGAAAATACAAATATAATATTTATAGTCACTTATGAAAAACTTACATAAATATAATGACTATAAATAACCACTACTATTATGTAAATTTTATATATCATTCAAAAAGGTTTCCAAAAATGTATTAGACTTATTCAAATATTGTATGCACATATTTTTAGAAACATACTCTTCTTCAAGTGATCCTATTAACCTAACTAAAGATTTATGGAACTAGTTTAGTGATTTATAGAGCGAGACTAGTGATCTTAAGATCTAGACTAGTGATATTTCTAACTAGGTTGGGATGGTACTTAATATTTATTCTAATTCAAAAAACATGCTCTTTAACTATAGTACATATTTATGACATCTTTATACAAAAATTGGTGTCTTTCCCATGTAATGGTTAAAATAAAATGGTAAAAAAGGTATCAACTTACATATAATAATTAAGGTATATAACTCATTTTATACTTTGAATTAACAATGAGTTTTATAATGAAAATACAAATCCACTCAAAAGGAATAATTTTAGTGGGGGGGGGGGGGGGGAGATGAGGTAATTACTTGGATATAATGAGCCATTTTATTTTTTCATCATCTCCCCCATGATTTACTTCTTGGAAGTTCTCTTTCAAGTTAGGTTTTCATCTTTTCTATATTAGACACCCCCATTTTTTCTTACTAAGGTTATAAATGTCATAGTATGTGTATGCAAAGGGAAATACAACTGATCTATTAATCAATCCTATCTCAAAGAAGATAAATCTTACTTACAATTTTGATTGTTGATACATTAGATATTTAGGATCATGACTAAGATGGATATACTAGACCTAGATAGTGAATATTTTACCACAATAAAATCACTAGGGGGTTACAAGTCCTCGAGTCAATAAAAAATATGCAATAGCCCTAACTAGGTCCTATGTTTTCATATTCACTAGGTATAATGACATGTTAAGTAAAATCTAGTGCTCATCAAATCTTTTGGTAAAAAATGGGGATTAGTAAACATAAAATTAAACATACATAAGAGAATCCTAATTAAGATACGTATAGGTAGAAAACTAATGCATGGAGAGAGAAATATGTTTAAAATCCATTACTTATTCTAGTTCTATCTACTAAAAGAGAGGAGCAAAGTTAGACATACTTGCCTTGAGGATGAACCCATCGAGATTCAATCTCTACCTTGGAAAAAGATAATTTGTAAGAGGTTTTTTTGGTTTTAAAGAATGAAAAAAAGGGTAAAGAATCCAAGACATTTCCACAAGACAATATTTTTGGAAATTTATCATGTCAAGGCCAAATAATAATCGATATAATCGAAAACTTTTCAAGATACTATTAGTAGCCTCTTCATGGTGATCAACTATCTATATTTTTCCTAAAAGAGAGTTTTTTGATATTTTTAATGTTAAAATTGGAGTTAAAAATACATTAAAACATTAAAAATATTTTCAAATACATTCATATTTATGTCATTGCCTTAGTTAAACATTTTCATGTTTTGGAATTATCTCTTTGTGCAAATTAAAGTGTAGAAAAGACCTCCGATGAGCTCACCCATGTGAATTTTGGACCATTAAAGTCATTAAAATACTTAAAACTAGTTATTATTTTTTTTTGACTCATGGTCTTCATTCTCTTACCCTAAATTTCCACTTCAAGTATTTAAGTTTTGAAAATATGTAAAGAAAAATTATTTTTCATGTGTTTTCATGTGTAGGTACATTCTTGTATGGACTATTATGTGTATAATAGGCCTGGAGCACGAATATGAGGATATGGAAGGTGTTCCATAGTAATTCAAAGGTAAAAATATCCAATACATTTTCAAAACTTGTTTCCTCTAGTTATCTATCTTCTTTGTACATAGGGAGAGCCCTTCAAATTTATAGGTGGTACATCCATGAGAGAGAAAATCAAGGTTTGAAATTTTGGCTAGAGAAAGTAGTCTCAGAGGGATTCCATATATGGTAAGTGGTTATCAATTATTTCTTGTCTCCTTTTTTAATCATACCTTTGAAGTCAAGGTACTTAATATCTCTCCTTCATCTAAGTAGACAGTAAGTTTTCTGAGTTTCTCTTCATCTGAGCATCATGGTCAAAAAAATCAAGATTATGGAGTTTATCATGAGAATGATACACCTTTAAATGGATTTATTAAGTTATTTTACACATATTTTAGGGTCATATGGATCTCAATAAGTTATAAAAACATAAATATACAATATACAAGCATGTAAAGGATGTTTGTACGGTCCAAGAGAGAGAGAAGAAACATCAAGATTTGTTGGATTCTTGTTTGAATGGGTTTAATTCATTTTATATATGCCTCATTAATTATTATAAAAGGTTTATTCAAATATTAACAACAACAAATCTATTAATGTCTCTCAAGAGTTCTCATGTGTTCCTAATTTAGCAATTTTAAAGGTTTTTTAGCATTGGTTAAGGATCTTAGAAAACTCTTAGGTTTCATTTTAGAACCATATATCTTCTTCAAAGGTCTCCAAATTGTTTTATCTTTTTTAGAAGGTTTTTATTATTTATTTAAACCTCTGGGATGGCCTTGTCATATAATCATGTTTGTTCACCTCTTTTGGGTTTCATTCCATTTCATTGTCTTCTCACTATCTTTTCACTATTGTAACGCTCCATTTTCACTTCCATTCAATATTCATATCATACATCACATACCACCACCTTCCATACATATAAATATCATGGATTCATTAAAAAAGAGAGGTCTTGGACCATTAAGAAGCATTATTTTCATATGAGTAGGATTATGATGCCTTACTAGCACTGCTAAATAGTCAAGAATGATCACATACAACTATCAAGAAATGTAGTCAATGGTTTTACATGGAAGTGAAAAGAAAATAAGGGATAAAAGATAGAATATTGAAGGTATTTTACTAAACTATATTCTAAATTTTACATGGATAAATGATAGGATCATCAAGACTAATGTGACTTTTTCAAGGTCATTTCCCCTTAAATCTATATATACAATATGATACATAGTCATCTACAACCAAGTTAAAGAATAAAGAAAGATCAAGGATGTAGACATGAGGGAAAATTTTGTGTTTGAGAGATATTTGAACCTATTAAATACTTTCAATAAATAATTATTACATTGGAGTGACCTTGGGAGGCTTATTAGTATGTTTTAAGGCCTAAGACTTGTTCCCAGTCTGTACCAAGGCCTGATGATATCAAACATAGTCAATCTATGATGGAAAGAAAATATTATTTTCAAGAACATAGAGAAATAATGATGAAGAAAACAATGTGTTAATATATTACCATCAAAGGGAGGTCATGAATGAAGATAAATCTTAGACATGTTTTCATGAAAAATATCCACCTACAGTAGGGTTTTGAAGGAGTTTAAAGTGTATCAATACATCATCCAAATAGGACTATCAAGAGTGGTATTGTTATGCCTTAAATATTTATGAGGTTTATAATTAGTGTTTAGAGTCACATTTAATTTTTTTATTAGATTATATCAAGCCATGAACTTCAAATTTTCATAGTGACATAGTCATTCACCTTATTTCACCTACAACCTTCTCACAAACACAAGCCTATTTCAAATTATGGTTAGAGGAAGATAACATAGGTGGTATAATGGAATATGTTACAAGAAGGATTAATATTAAAAATTGATGATGGATATAAATTCAATACCATGAAGGAGTAGTCCAAGCTAAGCTACCATCAAGGTCAAAGTATAACATGCCCACTTATAGCCTTCTACATAGGCCTATCACCAAGTTTAGAAAGAGGATGATATCAACATAATATATGATAGAGTTCGATGATTAAATGCAAGTTTCATGAGAATTATGAAGTATGAATAAGTTTAAGACAATAAATAAGGGTTTCCCAAGCAAGATACTATCAAAATTCACTATTGAAAATGTTTACTTATAGTCATAGTAAGAACATTTCCCTCTCATATACTTATATACCCTAAACGGTTTAGTTAAGGATGAATTAAATTAAGAAGGGAATACTATGAAGTTAATTATACATTAAATTGAATATTTTACATCTTTAAATCTTCATAAATATCATACAAAGGTCTATCATCTCAAATTAAGTACACATGCATGTGTGTGGATACAACTATGTTAGAGCCTTAAGGTACCCTGAAAGAGAAAATACACCAAAGGATGAGGTGAGATGAAGTTTTAAGCAAATTTATAGGATTTAAAGGTAATAAATGAGTGTTAAATTTATCTTAAATAGTTATATTTCTCAATAAATCACCTATAACAATATTACCAAGGTAGTCAATGAGGTTTCTTGAAAAAGCACAATATGGTGATTCGTAGCATGATCTAAGAAGTGAATAATGAAGGGTAATAATATTTGAGATAAGTATTTTATGGTCTCATAAAATATTATTTAGTATTATAATACCTAAATATTCAAATATACATATCAACATGCATCTACACAGCTAAATATAGTCATAGTCAATGCTCAAGAACTAGTTTTGAGGGAATTTGAATTTTTGGAGGTGATAAAAGTGCAATAAAGGCTTAATTTTTGAAATATATTATATAAATAACCATATAAATCGTAATAAATAATCCTTAAGGTAATATAAATGGTGTAAGTGCTAAATGTTTTAACATAGTCACCCACATGTTTACTAGTAGTCAAAGAAGAGACTAGATGCACTTTTGGAATGTTTTAAAGAGAAATAAGAGGATTTAGACTTATTTAGTAGTTATTATACATGTAATTATTTTTTTATTAACCTAATATTCTCCTTGAGTAAGTTTTTACTAATATTTTAAAGTTAGATGCCCTTGAGAGTAGGTTTAAGATGATGAAGCTAGAAAGGCCTTTATGTTAATTGTGTCATCCATGTGATAATGGAAATGTTTAAAGGAATAATATAGTTATTATACTATAAATATAAAATTATATTTTCATCTAAACATTTAATAAAGAGTATAAGCTCATGTTATCAGAGGAAACTCATCAACACTTAGTCACCTAGGGTTTTACAAGCTAAGATTGCTTAAAACCCTAGGGTAGAGAGACAAGAGAGTAAAATATTTTAAAAGGATGGAAAATAAAATTGAGAATGTTTATAAATTTTATAAATAGTATTAGGAGTTAAAAATTAATTAAACATGCATTATAATAAGATGGAACACATCAAGACTCAAAAATCCATATAAATATATAGGGAAATAGTCATCCCTACACGAAGAGCATGGAGCCAAAGTGAAGATTGAAAATAAAAATTAATAGGAGTTGTAAATTAATGTTAAAAAATGGTTTTGAATACCTCTTATACTTTTATAGGTTCCCCAAACCCTAAAACTTAGGTTAGGCCAAAACAAGTCTAAAGCCAATTTTAGGCCTATAAGGCATACACCAGATGAAGACACTAAAAAATTCTATCAATAAAACATGACTTAATGAATATTTTTATGGGTATTTAAAAATTAACATTAATGCTTATTAAAGAAAATAATAATAGGATAAAAGGTTAAGTTGGTCCTTAATTATAAATTTGAACTATGCAGTCAAGACACCCATTGGAATCACCTATTGAAGTACTCATATATTTTACCCCAATATGAGTTTCACCAAATTATATTATAATTATTTGAATAAAAATATGAAATTATAATCTATGAATTATTTTTTTGGTTGAGGACCTGAGGTTTATGAACCATCACTAAGTGTATAAGCATGGCTAGAATGCAAGTAGAACCCTACATGCAAACTTTTTTACGTATGTATATTTACACATATTTTGAATGTTAAAAAAATATTATAAATAATTATTTCTTTTGGGGGGGGGGGGGTTAATATGTGTTAAATATTAATGTAAATAATTTTTGGTTTGGAGGTCTATACATTATGAACTATCATTAAGAAGGTTCACCTCAAAAACCCTCCTATAGACCAGTTTTGAGAAAAGTGGAGTTTATTGAAATAAAAACCCCATGAATAATATTAAAATATATTCAAATATGAATTAATATTATATAAGTTCATATAAATGGTACTGTGATGTATGAAAGTATACAAACATGGTAGAAAATATGGTCTTTTGAGGAAAAAGTGTAAAAAATAGACGTACAAGGTATTTTAATGGTTTCTAATCCATGGAGAATGAATTTTTTCACTTTAATTCATACTAAAATCATTATATTATAAAATCCATAACTATAAATTCCCTTGTGAACTTCTTCAAAATAGCCAATCTATAGAAATTAAAGAAAGGTGACCTAGTCAACTAGTTTGACTAATTTATAGGTGTTTCTTCCTTAAGAGGACATGTTTATTGATATTTAAGGTTGATTTAGGTATAATTATCACTATTTAATATGTTTTAAATGCTTCATGTAGGGTTTTATAGTTATCAAATATAATAAGTTAGGCCACTATTCCTATTTGACCTACTAGGCCTATTTAATCAATCAAGTGAAGATGAAATTGGTATTAAAAGCTATTGAATGAGTTTATATTTAGTTGTCATGATACATTAATAATATTTATGGAAAATTTCCATGAGATAAATAGTATTTAAGTGCCAATCACATTCATACTTCTCCCTTTATTGCCAATCATGAGTTATTTGATCCTTAACTAAATGTATGTTCGATGGTCTTCATGCAAAAAGGGTCATTCACTTATCTTTATCTCATTATAACATGATTTATTATAAAATTATATGGTGTATCATGTTACAATAGGATTTTTAATAAATCAAATATGGAACACCACCTTGTTTTTGATGCCAAGTAGCTCATGTAAAGATCATGCAACACCATCAACATAAAGAGAATTTTTTAGGAATATTTAATACAAGTTTTAACTAAATGTGACTTCAGTTCAGGATGAAATAATTTTTTATTCTTTCCTCTATGCCATTATTTTGGTTGGTTATCTTCTCATTCTCTATAATTTAGGATTTTATGCCTAATTTTAGGATCCCTCTCTTGGACATGAGGAAAATATGCCAAGATTGATCTTTGTAAACCTCTTGAGTGAATAAAATGACTATTTTAGATTCATTTATACAAGTTTAGTGTGATTATTTTACTACAATTTTCACATATGGTAGTATTTTCTCCCTTGGTAGGTCTTAACTTTACCTAGTTACTAGTATGTCATATTATGTAGGTCATATACAGTGTTTGATGTTGAGTAATTAAAGTAATAGTGGATATATCTACTAGTTAGTGCCTTGAATCAGGGCTTCCATCATTGACATCATGATTTTATCACTTAATAAAACCTCTTTGTGAAATACTATTGTATAAGAATCCTTGGAGTTGTAGAATTTAATGATTTGCATTGCTTTATAGTGTTGTATGAGTTCAAATTAAGTGGATGAACTAGTAGAATATGATTTCCCTTTTAAATAATATTTCTAACTCTTTTCATCCCAAAATCATACTAAGTTTTATTAAACTAATCAAATTTGATATATTCAAAGGAGCTGGCCTCAAAAACTAGAGGTCTAGTCTAGATATAGTTATCCCATAACCTTGGACCATTCCAATGTTGGTTTAGGTTCGAAGTATATTCAAGAAATCTACTTCAATAGTGTGCAACTTGGGTTGATAAAAAATATTCTTATCTAAGTAGATATACTTGTTGTAACTCCTCAAGTAAAATGGTGGAAGAATAGATTGTAAAGAAGTGAAAATGAATAATTAACTCTTATTTTCCCTAATAAATAGAGAAATAAATGTGTATATATAGCTAAATATAATCCTAAACCTTTCTAAAATCTTAGCCAATAGGTTTGGCCCAATATATTATATATATTTATTGGAATAATCAAATTAGGTCTTGGTTTAGGTGGGTTAAGGGCTGACCTATACCCTAAACAAATTTTGTTAGTTAGAGTACTGGGTTGATGGGGTTGATAGTGTAACTTAAACTGTTGGAAAGGGTTTTAGGTTAGGAAAGTGCTAATGAAAGCATTAAATGAATATAAGAGTGTGAAAAAGAGGAGTTAAATCTTAGGGTATTATTTTTAAGAGATGGCTATGTAGATATAAAGTGGTAGTATAGTGAAAATAATGGTCTACCCACCCATTTCTCACTTCACCCCTTATAGTATACACTCAGAGAGATTGAGACTCGATGGGTTCCTAAAAGAGAGAAAGATTTATAATTGATAAAAGTTTGAAAATATTATGTTTATACATATGTCCCAACCTAAGCTCACCACATGTCACTTAGGTGCCATAGGGGAAATATGAGATGGTGCTTCAAAAAAATAACATAAAACACATAACACTAAAATTAAAAAATTATAGTATTTTAAAGTAAAAAATAACTGAAAGTAAATGATTAAAATGGAAATAGATGAAAATAAAAATAATTATGTGTGTACCTTGACTTACCTTTATCATTGGATGGTTTTTTCCTACATTTTTAGTTTTAATTGTGGAGGGTGTAGAGACTACTTTTGACAAACCCAAAGATATAAAACTAAAGAGTAAAAACTAACAAATGTAGGAAAGCCAAGATAAATAATGCTCTATGCATGAGATGTACTCTAAAATTTGGATAGCTAGGGTGATAAATTATAAGTTACGACCAAATTACCAAGTTAAACTTTTGGATTAAATCAGGTAACCAAAAAGCTAAGGGTACTAAAGATTAAAAAACTCAAACGAGTAAACCTTAAGTAAGAAAGGAAATATCAATCAAATCATACCAAGGATACATGTCAAAAAATAATGTTAATCAAACATCAATGTGAAATTAATAACAATCCTTAATTTAATAAATATGGACAAATAAAATGGTAAAGCAACATTGATGAGCAAGCAGTAACAATCCCTACTCAATCATCAATGGAAAAAGTGCATAAACGGGAAAACAACATTGCTGAGTGAGAAGGAAGCCAACCTCAATCATCAATGGAAAAAGATCATGAAAGTATAAATGGACTTAGGTGATTGAAAAAAGTGATATAACAATGAAAAATGTTAAAATAAAGCAATGCACATCTATAAATATGGAGTTATGGTATAAAGAACATAATCCATAGTCACTTATGCATATTTTTTAATTGTAAAGATAGATAAAAATAGAATAAAGTGGTGTTATCATGTTTTTAAGATGTGAATAAGAGGAAATAAATGAAGTGGGAATAAAAATTTATAATCACACTTTCTTGTTAAAGGGGGGAATGAAATGGGTGGAGGGGAGAACAAAGGAAAAACCAAGGTAGATAAATTCTTTATCAAGGTCAAGACACTAAAATTAGGTTTTTCAAAACAAGAGGACATTTGACATTAAGAAATCTGAATAACTTCTCATAGCCACACAAATATTAGGTCAATAAATGAAGTATGTAGATCATCCCATGAAGGCAATATGCATGAAAATTAAAATGGACCTACCTTCCCACAATGTTTTCCCCATTCCTTAGGACCCCTTATAGATCCATCAATATACTATGAATATTGATTACATGCATTATAAATTTGGTATAACCATAGACTTTTTTGAATTCTCCTATCCTAATCTATTGGTCATCACACCCTAATGGACCTCAACTCTATCTTGAGGTCAACTATGGAGTTTGCACTTTGACTGGAGATATGCGATGTGTTATTGATCACATTTTTTGGTGTTATTTTGAATTTTGACTTAGTATGTTGCCTTTTATATCATTGAATTTTGTTTCAAATGATTTAGATTTTAAAAATTTTAATGTATTTTTCTATTTCTCCTCCATATAGATTCAGAGAACTAAACATAGGTACTAAAGATGACTATCATTTGAAGACTTTAGACTTAGTTTCTAAGAAATATAACTTAGAGAGAATAGTGTCTAAGAGTATCATTAATTTAGGTAAAATAAATCACTATCTTGATTTTAACCTTGGTTTATCCACAGTGGAATGAAAGGAAAGGAAATCAATAGGAATGAACATGAAATAATTTGAATGACTTCACATCACAAAAAATGTGAAAAAGGGTGAAAAAGTGATATAATGATAGGGAAGTGTGATTCCTTATCATAATAATTATGGAATTTTAGTAAAACATGCTAACACCTTATTTTTGTGCAAATTTTATCTACAAAATAAGAGAAAGCAAAAATAGAGAACTAACAATCAAAAACTTGTAACCATTGCAAAACATTCTAGAGAAGGAACACTTATTTTTTTAAATGGGGATTTTATGAGGAAGTCATTGTCCTATCCATGGTTTTAAACTACAACTCATGAAATATTAAACCCAAGAGGTTGCATAAATCATGTGAAAAATAAATGATAAATATGGTATTTGTGAGGAACACTAGGTCCTATTCATGGTCTCACACTACAACTCATAAAGAAAAAATATAAGGGGTGCTAAAATCATGAGAAAGAAATGAAATAATGAGAACAAAAGTAAATAATGAGGAATGCTAGGTCCTATTTAGGGTTTTAAAAAGTAACTCATTAGAAAAGAGGAATCCAAAAGATTGAAAATAAGGAACTAAGATTTGTGAAAATAAATACTACTACAGAGGGTGAGACCCATGTATATATATTTAAAAAAGTTTTGAAATGATATAATATATAAATAATGAGAAGGGAAGGATCTGAGTGAAATAATTATTTAAGAATTATGTATTGGTGGGATCTTTGAAAGTATGGCCTTCAATAGTTTTAAGGTGATAGGTGTTAAGACCAAGGATGTCTTTGACTAAACAAGTGACCCACCATTTTTTGGCGTATTTACCTTATTTTTCATTTTTATAATCTAATTTGAGGATAAGATCACTAACATTAAAATTTTAAAATTTTAACTCTCTTATTATGTTGTTTGGTAATGTAGGCCTTACATTGATAATTGTGTTATAGAGAAAAAATATGGTGTTCATCAAGAAGATAAAGATCATGAATGTGAAATTCACATAATTATTCATTGGGTATGCTACCATGAAGTAAGATACCAAGAGAGGGAATATCAACTTCTAATATAAGAATGGATTCAAAACCATAAACTAGCAAAAACAACATTGATCTACTGGCAATGTGTATCCTAGTGTGATAGGCCCAAAGAGTGGGATATAGATGAAGATGCCAATCCATGCAAGTGTTATGAATTAAATTTTGGATAAATTTTTTTTAGTGGCCTCAACCTGTCCATTACATTAGGAATGATAGGGTGTGGAAAATTTGTGACTAATTTTTAAATTTAGCATAGAGTTGTTTTACGTCTTTAGTTTTAAAATTACCACCATGACTAGTAATGATAATATGAGGAACACAAAAATTCAAAATGATTTGGCTGAGTATGAATTTATAAATGTTGGTTCTAATTATATTAATGAGGGGAATGGCTTTAACCCATTTAATAAAATACTTAGTAGTTATGATGATAAAGACATGTCCATCTTGTGATCTAGGTAGTTTGCCTATAAGGTCTAATCCCCACATTGAGAGTGGATAGGGACACTCCATTATTTAAATATTATATGGAGTTGAATGAATTATATAATCATGAATTTAATAAATAATACCCTTTTTTAGCTAATTCGATGGCATCCTTTTCAAGATTGGGCCAAGAGTAACCCATACATAAGTATTTTTGGGCTATAACATGTTTGCTTTAGTGACCACCAAAAATGACCCCATGTGTTTGTTTGAGGAGAGGAGGGACATCTTATTTCATAACACAAAAAATCAAGTTACCTACAGTGTTGTGATAATAAAGGATGTTATATCAAAAGACATATTTGAAAGCCTATTTACGAATGCAATTCCTTTCATGGTAATTAGTGTTTAGATGATAGTTTTGATGTTTAAGGAATGGAATGATGCCTTTGTACCATGGGATTTGTAAAATGGTAATAGCATCAATGTGGTAGATAAATGAACCTTTTCATGGAATTGAATATGGGGAATTTCTTATATAGATAAGAAAGGTAGAATCAGAAAGAAATTGGTGGATATAAAATAAAGATGCTTAAGAAGCAAGTAAATCAATGATATAATTTTGATTTAGAGGGATAGGATTGATGGTAAAAAAGCTAATTATTTGTCAAGCTTAGTGGTTGTTTGATGATAATCAATGATATTTTCAATTTAGCATTGATAATCACCATTAACCTAGTAGAAAATGAGTTGGGAGTCACCCAAAGTCTATAGATATGTAATGTATAAATCAAGTGCTTCTCTCATGCCTATAATTAAGAATTCATATTATGCCATTTATTTGGTGACATAAAATGCAAGGAAAATTTTTAAAGGGAAAATTTTACCAAGAGGACTAGTGAGGATATAACTTGCCTCAACTCCTTGAAGGTAATTAGCACCATCAAAATGAAAGGTCCAAGTATCTTTATGTAAGTCAACAATTATTTTAGGTAATTCTTAAATGAATATTTAAGATTTATTTGTATCAAGAAGGATAGAGGAATCTTCTATATTACTTGATTCAAGATCAACAATGAAATTATGAAAGTAATATATAAGAGATATGGCTTGATTAAAATCTTCAATATAGAGGATAATATCATTGAGAAGACTATCTTGAAGGTGGTCAGTAGGTATTATATGAGAGGTTGTGAGTTGATAATAAATGATTTATCCTTTGACAATTTTTTATGTAATGATGTAGATATCAAATTCCATTAGAAGGACCATCCATTTCCAATTTTGTCACCATGAAGGAAGGCTTTGGAGAAGTGATAGAGTGGATCAAAATGGATGATAAATTAATTTGTTTGATAAAACACATAATGCCAAAGATTTTTATCATCAAAATATATGGTGACAAAATAATGTTATAATTTTATATACATTATTCATACTCAGTGGGACCTTGAATGATATAATAGATGCCATATTCTCTTCCAGTATCATCTTCCTAGGTAAGCATTATCCCAATTGATATGGGTGTGGAATAACTATATAAGATTAAAATATGATCATTAAGAGGTGTAAAAATGGTGGGTAGGTGAATCAAATATTATTTCATATTATCAAATTCTTCCTGGAAAGAATTCATCCATTCAAGGGCATTACCTTTCTTTAAGAGAAAATTAATAGAATAAATTAGGCAAGCCATTTTAGGGACAAATCATCTTATTTCCCTATATTTTCCAAGGTAAGTCTAAATATATATAATTAAATGAGGGATATGGATGTTGATAATAGTGTTGGTATTAGTAGGATCGACATCAATACCATGAAGAGAGACTAAGAATTCTAGCAATTTTCTAGATATGATGTCAAAGACATATTTGTAGGGATTTAGCCTAACTTTATATTTTATGAGGCGATAAAAGATGATATAAATATTATAAATATGAGTTTTATGTATTTTAGACTTGGTAATGAGTTTTTACACATAGGTATCCACAATATTATGGATAAAGTCATGAAAAATGTGGGTCATATCCTGTTGATAGGTAGATCTAGAATTTTTGAGGCTAAAGTGAATTTTAGAATAAAAATAGGTGGACCATTACGATGTGAAATGCATCTTATGCTGATCCTTAAATGGAATGTGAATTTTATTATAACCTAAAAAACCATCCATAAGGGACAAAATTTCATAACCAATAGTGGAATTGATGATGACATCTATGGAAGGTAAAGGGAAGTTTTCCTTGGTACAAGAAAGATTTAGATTATTAAAATCAATGTAAATGTGAATGACCATGGTAAATTTATTCTAAACATGGAAAATGTTTGAGACCCAATATGAATATTCCATAGGTTTGTTAAATTTATCATCAATAATTTTAATGATTTATTTATGGCATAGATTAGAAATTTTTGGTAGAAATTTTTATTGCTTTTGTCGCATAGGTTTGACATTAAGATAGGTTTTGATATTATGCACCATGATGATAGAATCGATGTTAGGCATCTCCTCATAGGACCAAGTGAAATTATCATAACATTATGAAATAATAATCTAAATTTATTATGTTTAGTTGGTGTAAGCTCTCAAGATAATGTGATTTGTCAAGGGCATGATGGGGTACCATACTCGATTCTAATAATTTCCTTGATAACCATGTCATTTTTGTCTTAGAAATGATATGATACATCAGGTAGAGAGGAGATGGGGTTTATTTTAGGATCAATGATAGTTATGAAGTTATTGAAATTAGGAGATGTTTTACTTAAAATTTGCATGTTTATGATGTTTTCAAGGGAGTTGAGTTCTCAAGCATGAAACAATCAAAAATGGCTTCATTACTAGGCCAAGTGGGAGGAGGACCATAATAATCAACATCTTTTTTGAGATCAATAGTTTTGTTACCATGGAAATAATATTCAAAATGTATTTGATGTACTAATATGGCTTTGGCATCTAATTTAATATTAGTAGTAGGTAGAGTAGGGGAGGAAGGTTGATCTAGTGTTATTGGATTATTATTAGTATCATTTATGAGAGTAGGATTGGAAATAAAGATTAGTTTTATAAGAATAACATAATATTCATTAAGTTATAGAGGCTTGAATTGTAAGACTTATTTTACCACCTAATGAGTATCAATAAGTGGAGAATTATTAGGAGGTACTTGACCTTCAGGTGATAATTTAATATTAGTGTAAATTTTATGAACATCATGATTAAAATCATGTATTTGAGATAGATTTTTATGATAATATTAAACATCCAAGTCTCTTGAATGATCTTGGGCCATGATGTATTTATCATCATAGGTTGGATAAATTATACATGCTTGAGATTTAGGAGGAACATTAGAATTGGAGATGCCTAGATCACTAAATTTACGTGGAGACATGATTAAATGATTTTAGAATAATTTATTCACTCTATAATATTTTTACATGAAGTCATCTTCTGTGTAAGAAGATTACTAAGCATTACACAGAGGGGGAAAATTAGTGATATTGTTGATGAGAGGTATGTTGTGATCATAATGCAATAAAGAAGTGGAAAGCCACTTTGATATGGAAGGAGGTGGATTGGTAGTGTTATAGGTGTTTTGAAAATCATTAGGCTAATCATCATCTTAATCAACAAGAGTAACACATAAATTTAGATTCATGTTGAGGAATTTGGTAAGGGATACTTATTTATTGTTACAATGGTAGGAATTCGATATTGAGATTTGGGATTTGAAAGTTGAGTACTCCAAGGGTTAGGATCAACCTCATGTTTATACCTTTTACCATTGTAAATGAAATCAATACATTGGCTATAGGAAAAGATGATATCCCTCATTTCATGAGTCTATGGGAAACTTAAGAGTATATTATAAGATAGGGGGAATCAAGGACCATGAACTTGTTTTGTATTCTATTAGTTCAAATTGTAAGAATGAGATAGATACAACCATGTTAATTTTGACTAGTTTTATCAATTACATGACATGTTAATGATTTTTTTGAGATGATATTTATTATATCCAACTTATCAGATGATCCATAAAGATACCACATTAATATCAAATCCTTTATCTACTAATAATATTTAAATAAGGGTGGTATTAATGGCTATTTTAATGAATAGGATTAGAACATTAGATTGAAAGAGAATATCATCATTTATCATGTATTACTAAAGGAACTCTATGGAGGATTTTAAGTAAGGGTAAATGGATTTAATGGTATAGAATTCAGTTGGTTGAGGCCCATGAAAAGATAGTTCCTCTTCTAAGGAAGATGGATCTTTGATTTCTTGAGGTTATTGCATGAATAACTTGTGATGATAAGAAGAGGTGAAAACTAACTCCATAAAATTAATTTTTCAAGGCATGAAGTTAAGTTCTTCTAATAAGTTCAATGTGTTTTAGAAGAATAACTGACACAAGGTTTATAGGTAAATTAGATTTAGGAGGAAGAGAAGTGGTTGGATGCTCATAAGGAGGACATGCTTCCTCATTGGGCACAAGATTTAGTTTTAAGGGTGTATATAAGGTCCAATTTCTCTATGCCATGTGATCCTAATTATTACTACAAAGGATGTTAATTGGGGATAAATTTCTTCTAATAATGGTTTTTTAGGTCTAGTGATAGGATCTTTATAGGCTGGCTTATGTTGATAGTTATCCTTAGCCATGTGTACATATTGAGAATTGTTTAAATATTGGTCATATTGAATGTCAATGGCATAAACATCCTAGTTAGATTATTGAGCATTAGATGTGGAAAAATATATTTGGTTGTTAGAAGAATAAGCTTTTCGAGCTTGTCATTTTTTACAAGCATGATTATAATCTTGATAACGGAATTGAATCATGGCTTCGTGATTGATTGAATCACCAATTATATAGGAGACAAATAATTTTATAATCCCTCTACATATTTCAATAGAGTGACCAATGTCAATTTGGAACCAAAAATTTTTTTAGGTTCATACCATTTGGGAGGATATTGGGATAAGTGAATGGTTTAGAGGGCACTGGAAATTATATCATTTTTTGCATAATTAATGGTGTGTAAGAAGATGGGGGATTGTCAAATTTGGTAACTCCTAGTTTATTTTAAAGAGGAATTTAGGTTATCACATTAGTTGAATGTTTAAAATATCCTTTAATGGTTTTAGTATTAGGTTTAAACTATTTAATTAATAAATTTTGATGCTTGGCTTGGTCAAGAGCTTCATTGAGCATTTGATGAGCAAAATTTCAAACCTTTTACTAAAGTGAAGGAGTTAATGTGGTTATATAGAGTTTAAAAAAATTGTAATCAATAATGTTATGATTAGCCTTATAAGACAAATACATCCATTTATTGATGAAATCAAGAGCTGATTTAGTGGGAGATTGCTTAAAATTGAGGAAATGGCTAACACAATTTTTAGGAAGATCATTGTGTTGAAACTCTTTAACTAAGGATTGAATAAATCCTTGAGTTTCCATATGAAATGTTAGGTAAGTTGATCATACCATTATAATAAATCACTAGTGAAATTTCTAGCTAAATTTTTAGTTGGGTGAAACTCTCCTTATAAATATTACCAAATGCCTTGAGAAAAGATTTAGGGTCTTTAGTCCCATCATATTAAATATTGGAGATATGTTAAAAATATTAATCAAAATAATGAAAGGGGGTAAAGGCTCATTTTTAATGTGTTAGATAATTTTAATATTCATTACAGGTTGGGGGAGGACATTTCTCATGGCATATTTAAGAGGTGGGGGAATTAACTTTTGATTATTTTGAGGCAAAATAATGGGAGGTTGATTAGCCATGTTGATTAAATGATGTTGGAGTTTTATCATTCATGAGGTGATAGGTTTTTAAATTATCTTAATTTGTTTCAATATCTATGCAATAATTTGAGTGGTATTAATTGGTGGGTTGGTGTTTGTAAGAGGACTGCACAAATTGGTATTAGGAGGAGGGTTGTTAACTGGTGGATTGCCTATGGGGTTATTGGATTGAATTGGGTCAATTTACCCCATATTGTGATGAGATGATTGAAGATGGGATTTATCTTGATAGGTATGGAAAGGATTTGATCCACCAATCTCATCTTATGGCTATATTTGAACCATGTTATAATCCAAAGATGAGGGAGGATAATAAGTACTCCAAGGGTGAGGATTATCTTGGGAGGTGAAGAAAGGAAGGAAAAACACCCCATATAGTGTATAAATGGATTCATGTCATATAAAAATATTTTGATAGGGTATTTCATGATGTTTAATGAAAGAAACAAAGATTAGGAAATAAGAAGTAAAATCAAGGATAAGGTCAACTAGACAAGGAATAAAGTTAGCCCAACAAAGAACAAAGTTGACTAAGTTAACAGAGTACTACTGAAACACATGTTGAAAATAATAAATAGTCATATGGGTCAAAAATGTAATATTGAATAGGGGATATGATAGAGATATAAGAATGCAAAATTTTATAGGTTGATTGTGTATTATAGGTAGGAAGGTTGAACAACTTGTAAGAGATTGTATTGATCAATAGGACAATGTTCTAAAATAGGGGAAATTTTTTCAAGATAGTATGAATCAATAATGAAATTAAGAAGATAAGTAATTATATGATGAGACTAATCCAATTGGAACACACATCATAAAACTTACACTAATGTTATCAATTACATGTTTTTAAATACAATACACAATGATCAAAGATCAATAAACAATGAAAAAGTAATTGTTAACTAGTTGGTCATCCTAAGTGTTATTAAGTTATAAAAAATGTTTTATTTTAATGTGATAGGTAAGCAGACTAAAATAAGGAACTAAAAATAAATCTAAGGTTTGTTTTAGGATGTTTAGGTTGAAAGGGATCTGTATTGGCAATGGTATTATCTTGGTAATAGGGCCTACCCCCTCACTTCATAGTCCCACAATGATAAGGGTATAAGGTGCTTTGACAATATATACCATCAACAATGTGTTTATATTTGGCCATAAAACTAGGTTGGCTTCTCCCTTGGTGATGAAATCCAAGTGGGTAGACATTGGGAAGACAAATGCTTAATGTTTTTTAAATGTATAGTGATTTGGTAGTGTGTACAAAAGAATAAAATAGTGTAAATAAAATTTTATTTTTAAAAATCACCTATCTAAGATGTGAGTTACTCTAAGCATGAAAATAAATGAAAAGAAAAGGTTATTTATTAATATAAAATAGATGTTAGTTTCTTTATTAAGAATAGTATAGAGTAGGTTCAAGTGAAACTTTATGTAAATAGTATAGAATAGAGTCGATTGGGTCACTGCTATTTTGCAAAATAAATGTATTTAAGAATAAATTTGAATAGGTTACCTATGTATCTTAGATAGAAGATAAACTATAGAATTGGGTCAACTAGGTTAAACCAATTAGATGTAGGGTTATAGTTTTATAAATTATAAACTTGTGAAAAATAGTATTGAAGGAAGAACTGAAATGATAGATAGAGAAATAAAGGAACCTTAGTGGGAATGAAGATGTTTTATTCTATAAATTTTTATGCTCTAACTATGAAATGTTGCTTTTGAGTTCTACCAATTGGGTTGAATAGTTAGACAAAGTTTGAAAAACCTTGTGTGCTGAAGAAGAGATAATGAATAAAGTCAACCTATTCAACTATGTTTGTAGACATATATATTGATAGTAGAAAATAATAGATGGATTTGACTAGTTAAACTATGTATTCTAATCTAGAACATAATAATATTATGTCAAACTTTTTAATCCAATAACCTATAATTGGAAAAGACCTACATAGATAGAATAGAGTCATTTTGAAGGACAAAAGGTTAGAACTATACTAATTGGTTTGATAAAGTACTACATATATAAAAAAATGACATGATGTTAAAATGATAGCATGAAATAAAACTTGTAAGGGTTAGATTCACATCAAGTTTAGTAGAATGTATTCAAAGGGAAATGTAAGTAATATATTAATCAATCCTAGCTCGAAGAAGATAAATACTAAGTACACCTATGATTGTTGATACATTAGATATTTTATGTCATGACAAAGATGGATTTACTAGACCTATTCAAGGGATCTCTTAACATAATAAAATCACTAGGGAGGTTTCAAAAGCCTTGAGTCAAGCAAAACTATGTAATAACTCTAACTAGGTCTTATGTTTTCATATTCGTTAGGTATAATGATAAGTAAATTAAACTCTAGCGCTCATAAAACATTTTGGGACAAAATGGGGGTTAGTAAACTTAAATTAAACATGCATAATATAATCCTAATTAAGTCATGTCTATGTAAAACCTAAATTCATGGAGGGAACAATATATTCAAAACCCATTACATATGCTAGTTCTATCTACTAAAAGAGATGAGCAAAGTTAGAGGTACTTACCTTGAAGATGAACCCATCGAAACTCAATATATCCCTTAGCTAAAGGTTATTTGAAATAGGTTATTATGGTTTGTGAGGATAACTAAGAAAGGACAAAGCATCTAAAGACTTTTCCATAAGACAATATTCATCTACAAGTAGAAAACCTAAGATATAACTCAAGTAGAATGGTATAAGTTCACATTGTAAAGAAGTGCAAATGAATAATTAAATCTTGTTTCCCTAATAAATGGAAAAATGAATATGTATATATAGTTAAATCTAACCCTAAACCTTTCTAAAAATTTAGTCAATAGGATTCGTTGAATCAACTTTATATCTTTCTTGATAAAATAAAATTAGATCTTGGTCTAGGTTGGTCTAGACCCTAAATAAGTTTTATCAATTAGAGTATAGGGTCAATGGGGATGAAAGTATAATGTAAACTATTGAAAAGAGTTTTAGGCTAGGCAAGGGGTAATGAAAGTGGGAAATGACTAGATTAGGTGAAAAAAAAGAGACAAATATAAGGGGAGTGTTTTTAGGTGATGGTTGTGTATATAAAAAGTGTTAATATAGAGACAATAATCCCATAAAGCACCAATGGTCTGCCCACCCCTTTCTTATTGCACCCTTTAGGGTATGAACTTAGATAGATAGATACTTGATAGGTTATTATAAGATATAAAACATAAATAATTGATAAAATTGTGAAAATATTGTGTATATAGTATGTATCCTAGTGAAATTACATTGGTATAACATAACCTTTATGTGCTCTAACCTAAGATTTCCATCTTTGAATCTATTCATCTCTGTGAGACATTATTTTTTCCTAGAGGGAAATAAGAATGAGTATTAAGAGTGGCATATACCTCTTCCCAATCCATTCTTGTCCATATGTATATCCAAACTATTCCATCATATATATAATGTTCTTAACTCTTATAAAACACCATTTAAAATTGAGGGAGAAATGAACTCCATTGTCATCAAGGGGATACTCAATGTATCTCTCCTATGATCACATGTATCAAGGGTTGTATTGAAATGGTTTTCAGTGTATCTTTAAAAATTATTAATTCATTATTGCATGATGTATGGATGCCATTACTTAATCATTATATTACACATAAAATTTAGAAAATTATTTATTATATTTTATGGATTAGAAACTTTAGGCCTCTTATAGATTTTAATAGTTTTGACTTGTAAAAAATAATAAAATATCATATCACTCCAAAAATATGATGTGTTAGAGTAAAGATTAAATCCCTAAGTTGTGCTTCTCCTATAAATAGGTTAATTAAAAAAATATAACATGTGTCTTAGGAAGAAGTTTCACAACTACAACTCACATAATCGATTTTTTAATTCAAAGGAAATAAAATGACTTGATTTTGTAGTCATATAAAATGCAAAAATTGGTAATTTGAGCATGGTTAAAGACAACCAACCCTTAGTCCCTCTTGATTATTCTCTAAACCCTCTCAGGCTTATTTTCATTGAATCTCAGTCATCCATGGCCTTCCAAACTTGACCCTAGCTGAGCCATGACCCTCTCTTTATGAGTAATCCATCCCCCTAGGTCTCATCTACTCAGGTCAATAGTGCCAAAGTTAGACTATAGTGATGAACCCTAGGGTGTCCCCTTTTTTACCATTTTCCCTTGATTCTTATTTTTCATTGTGTTTGCCTAGTCTAGTTTCATTTAACCCATGACCAATAGATCCCTATAAAAGCCCATTCAAACATCATTTGAAAAGGGCTATTAAATATCATTCAACTAAGCAATAATACAAGCAAGACCACTCAAGCAATCTTCCCTTTTCTCTACATACAACCAACCTATACACTTTCAAGATAATTTAAATCCTTACACTAACCCCTAGTCATCTCAAACATACCTAGTTTTAGAATTTCTTGTATTATGGCTTGATCCATATTCAGAGTATTGGTATGTAGGTAGCGTGTCCACACAGATGGTATGAATCATGTATAGTGCATCTTACACACACTAAACCCTTTCGCCCATTTACCAAAGTTTTTTTCAATTACATAAAAGATAGAAGTACATGAAAAATCATCTCTATATGTATTTATGTTGATAGAGAGGACCTAAAAATTAGTACACAAGCTCACAACTCACACTAAGCAAGAAAACAAAACCCCAAAAGCTTAAATACTTAATACAACAGCACCAAAGAAGGACTATAGCATCAGAGCCTAGGCTATCTAGTTCTAATGCTCCTATCGAGTTAAAAAATAAATTCCAAGATCCTATTCATGATAGTGTCCCAATATTTCACACAAATTTATAGACCCTACCTCAATCAAAATAGTCTAGAATAAGCTAAGTTTAATTCTCTTTCTCTCACTACTATTTTTAGAAGAGGTCTAAATACAATTTTATTTCACAAATCAATAGCTTTCATTAGAAATATTATTTACTACTTTCTCGTACTCAGACTTATTTTTTTAATAAGAATAAAAATCCATTATTCCCATAAATAACAAATCATTTGTTGAACCTAACATATTTTTAATTTTGCATAAAAACCCTAGAAACCTTAGGGTAAATTCCTAACTAATTTTTCCCAATAATTTCTTAATTTTTTTATTGAAAATATAAATCAAAATTTTACCTCAAATTTTAAAATTTTGTAAGAAATTTTAAAATAAATTTATTTCAAACCCTAGTTGCATACACTAGGTCCCAGTAATTTTTCATCATTAATCTAATAATTTCCTAATTTTTTTCTTGTATATACACATGAAAAAATTATCTCAAATTTTAAAATTTTGTAGTTATTTTTAAAATAAATTTATTTCAAACCCTAGTTTCATCAACTAGCTCCCAATAATTTCCAATCATTTTTTAAATTTTATTTGCATACTTAATTCAAAAATTCAATTTCCATTTAAAAAATTCATAGTATTTTGAAAAAATATTATTCTAAATTACATAGTTGCATATAATATATCTTATTTTACTTCTTGAGGTATCACCTTACATATTTGGGAGCTCTATATCCTTTATATGCATATTCTAGTTCCTTGTTTAGATTATATTAGTTTAATATTCTCTACTATTATCCAAGTTGTTTTCCTTATGCCATCTAAGTTCCTTGCATATCTTCCTTCTAGAAAAAGTGAAAAATTTAGTGTCAATCCTCCTGAGTTCACGCAGATTCCATCAATCCAACCATACACCATGGACAAACAACCAGCTCAGGTTCTTATTATAAATCCTACACATCTAGATTACATAAATTTTCATGAGAATAACTCTGATCATGAGTAGTATGAAAAAAAAATGATGATGTACACATAGATGATCATGCTCCACCACATTATACTAATGATCCACTTCCACCTATTATTGATAATGAATTTGTCCTTAGAAAAGATTTGATTTTATAAAGTTGTAGATAAATACTCAAGGAACAACCCTAAGATCATACTCTTTTCTTGCAATCTATCATAGAAATTAAAAAGGCTAAATGAGTTAAGTCTTCCATTCCTACAAAGCCACCAATTACAAATAAGACTATGAGGGTGACTATATTTTGATAACCCCCTATAGCACCCCAACCTATCTCTATGCCACTAGTTCTATCTTGTACATCCCTATCTCTTGATGTGGTAGTCCTAATGTAAGAGATAAGATATCTTATATTTAAGGTACTACATCTTGAGAAAGGTGCCACTAGACCTACGTAAGCTTTGGACTCTTTTACTTTATTACATACACCATTATCATGTCACATTGCCTCTACACCCTTACCAAAAGGTTTTATTCAACCTAAGATTACTCTAAATGATGGCAAGGGTGATATAGAGACACATTTCAGAGCTTTTCATGTAGCATGCTTGGATTATGTCCCAAATGACTGGCTACTTACCAATTTATCTCATTATAACCTAAAGGATTATTCTTTATAATCATTTTATAGTCTATCTAATTAGTCAATCAATGTATTCAATCCTTTATCTGACATGTTCCTAGCACACTTTAGTATCAAAATTGGTGATAAGGTTTCATATTCTCAAATTTCTTAGTAGAAAGAAGGACCAAATGAGCATCTCACAAACTATGTTCTTTGATATAAGACTACCTTGGTTAAGATGAATATCCCCATGGTATATCAGGAGTTATAATACATTTTAAAACAAAGTCTTCTACTATAAATTCATGAATTATTCATGTTTAAAATATTATCTTCCTTCAAAATTATGTCACACATTAAAGGAAAGAAAAGTCAAACTAATTTCAATTGGAAAAATAAAGTACACTAATACATGAGATACAACTAATAAGAGTAACAACGAAGTCCCATATAAGGTCAAGTTCACTGGTACTAAAGGGTAGAATCAACCTACACCTAATGTGGCTTCAGATCCTTCTTAGTGAAGAGTTTAGTTATCACCCCCTTGATGTACTTTTTCACATCTTGTAGTTCCTCTGGCTAGGGTTTTACATTAGCTTTTAGATTATAATATCATAGCTCTTCCTCCTATCAGGAAGTTGATCCAACAAAGACTCTTCCAAATGGATATGATCAATAGGAAATTTGTGACTACCATAGGGTACCATGCCATATAATAAATAGATGCATTAGTTTAAATCATAAGATATAGAAACTAATAGATTCAAATGTTATTGATCTTGGCACTTCAATTGAGCCTCCACTAGCAAAGCAAACATAAGATAAAGCATTGATAATTTTCTCATATCTATTTCCACAAAATTCAAAATTGGATACATGGGACACATTAGGGGTTCATCATGCACATCCACCTCCAGAAACATATAAGGCACCTTTAGTTGAGTTACATCATTTGAGTAACATGATCAACGGATACAATTCCAAAGTTCCATCTAGACCTTTTATCTCCTTCTTAGAGCCAGAGATCATCGAAGATGATTAAAATTATTATGCACTCTTTATCAGAGCTCACATTCATAATTAGCCTATTTGTAGTGTGTTTATTGATAATGGTTCTAGTCTTAATATGTGCACCTTGACACTATTATAGCTTTTGGGTTCTTTATAGTAGGATATCACTTTGATAGACATAATTATCAATGGTTTCATTGGGCATATATAGAGTTCATTGGGTGAGATAGTAATTCTACTATAGGTTAGCCCTATATATGGCCACAACATTCACTATAGTTCATAGAGTAATACTTTTTGATATGTTACTTGATCGACCATGGATTTAAAAAATCAAAGTAGTACCTTGTACAATTCATAGATATATGAAATTCATTTATGCTAATTAGGTTGTTAAAATTGGTAGAGTTTCATAAGAGTTACCACCTTCCACTTTAGAGCCATCTACCAGTTTGTAGTCACCAATTTTAGTTTTGCCACCAATTTTAGCTTCTCTTCCACTTCACATTCAGACATAATTGAGGCATTCATCACTAGTACAAAGGGTTCATGCACCTCCATAACTACAATATTCTAGATAGCTTCTATTTATAGTAGTCACACCTAAAGAAATTTCATTAAGATATCATGTGTATACACATAGAGCACATGTTTAGAGAGCTTCTCCTACTTTTAGATGGGTCCCTAAGAGACCAACAATTTCATCCACTTATCAAAGATAGAGAGGGACCCCATAGTTGATTTATAATTCAAATATTTTATATCATTTATATCATATACAACTTTCATAGCCATATCCCCAACATTTCCATCATGCTTCATGATCACACATGATTCCACTCCTCGATATAGGACACCATGATAGGGAATCTTTCTTGAGACTCATCATTTAGTATTATCTTTTTGTAGATTTCCTTGTACATAATCTCTTCTTATTGATTATAAATAGTTAAAATATTCCAAAAATACAAAAAATATAATATTTCAAAATCTAAAAACATTCAAAAATGTCAAAACACCAAAAAACATTTCGATTATATGCATCATCTACATTATACATTACTAATATCATCCTAGGACTTAATTTTTTTATTTTATGCTATTTTATGTAAATTTATATACATTATCATGCTTCACTTGATATTCTTATAGTGTGTACAATGACATCCAACTACTTGATTGCTTCACTCTACCCATCGATACGGAATCCTACTTCTCCATTAGAGACAAACATCAATATACATACCCATTGGGGGTATCTTCTACATGACTACACCATCTAGATTATGTCATTCCTACACTACACACTCCATGTTATCATGATGATATACATAACTTACTAGATTACATAGATTATTATATCCATATTTCACCAATATCTAGAACTTGTGTATCTCTTAGCATATACCTAGTTTTGTACTAACATGTTTTGCATACTTTCACTCTTGCTTTGATTAGTTAGATATGATTCTATCTTTATAGTTATTATGTGATTAGTATAGATTATTTAATTGTGTTTCTAGTTCTTTCTTGTCTCTTATATGTGCCTTAGGAAATTTTCTAATGTCCTTTGCTTTTATTCATGTGTGTGCCTTAGGAAAATTTCCAATGTCCTTTACTTGTACTCTTTTATGAGCTTGTGGCCCTTATGCCAACATTGCTTGTTTCACTTGTATGTGTATGTGGCATTTTAACATGCCTTGTATGATTTCTTTATATTTTGAGTGACATTTTCTCATGTCCCTTGTTTGTGTAGCCCCTTGGCCATCATTGTATGCTTCTTTATTTTAGTGCTTATTTTCTTGAATTCATCTTTGATGGTTGTAATACCATGATCCTTATCATGAATTTCCCTATCCTTCTTGGATGCCATGATGGAAATCAAGCTCCATCCCTCCAACTAACAACTAGAAACTAATAATTTAAATTTTAGTTTAATGCATTACACATGATATTACATTGTTACATATATCTAGGCATACCCCTATTGATCTAACAATATCTCAAATCAAACCATGTTATATCTTGAGATATCTTGTTGATTATCATTACTATATCAAGTATATTTCCATCTTAACACACTTACAGGGCTTCTTCTTCTTAGGGTATTCATTATAGGGTACCTATTCCTACCCTTAGAATAATGGGAAATAAATAGTGGTATTTTGACAGAGGCTAGAGCTCTTATTAGTAGAAAAATCTAATTTCAGAACAACTAAAATAACAACCAATCATCAAACCACTGATAATAGACCAGTTAGAGAGTTGAGATTTTAGATCAGTGATTATTTTTAACCTAGGACAACAATGTCAAGGATGGAGTATAGTGATAGACACTAGGGTTTCCATTTTTCATTCTCTTATCCAAATAGTAAAAAAACTAGGTTTTCTAGGCAAGCAAAAAGGTTGGTTCAACTAGACTTTTGCACAATTAGACTAGTTCAGATCAATAGTTTTTAGTATAGTTTTATCAAATAATCTAGACATAAGGGCATCATGCATAGAAATATTGGTTCTCACTTAAAATTTTAGATATGATAGTTGGTATAACTTCTAAAACAAAATCCATGTTTCAGGCACTAGTCATTAGGGGATAATTGCACAACACTTTTTCTTCTTTTATTTCAATTTTCAATAATAAGTAGGAATTATCATTAGTTACATGCCTTATTCCATTTAAAAGTGGTTGGCATCATTTTAGAGTAACTTTCAAATAATCCTAACGTCCACATTATTAAGTTCTTAAGTTCCTAATTGGCTACCACATAAGTCAATTTTTTAGGTTTAGAGTGGCTTTCATTAAAACCTAATCTCCATCATTTCTAAGTTGGCTAACATTGGCCTAGTTTCCAATACACATTTGGATATCCACACCACATTGTTAGATTTCTAGAGCATTCATGGGCTTCAAAATCCATCTCATATGAGATACTCCTTTATACCAATATCAGTTCCTATCTTCACTTCACAGGGCAATGAAGGAGCCAAAGGGACAACCTTTGTATTCTTGAGCCACCTATTCAAATTGACTAGACACATAGTCCAAACATTGATTAGCACATAGATGATCATCTAGCTTCACTTAGTAGGCAATGATGGAGGTAAAGGGTTAACCTTTTATTCTTGAGCCACCTATTTAAAGGGATTAGACACATAGTCTAAACACTAATTAGCACATACGCAATCATCTTGGTTTACTCAGTAGGTGACAATGGAGCCAAAGGGACAACCTTTGCATTCTTGATCCACTTTTTTGGTAATTGAGCACTCAACTCTATTCATGATATAAGTTTTGGTATAACATCATCCATCACATCCAACATTACTCAACCTTACTTAGTATCATAATAGTTTTTGTATTGGTTCACATACCCAACAAGATGTATTCATTATTTTCTCTTCCTCTCTCTTATCTATCTTTGTAAATTTTTGTTTTATATTTCATATAATAAGAACTAATATTCTCTTTATTTTCTTTTCATAGATTTTCACTTACACAATGTGATATCTATGCACTATCCATCATTACTCAACATCAAAAACTTCATGGGATTCAATTTGGTAGGTAAGTTTAAGTAGGCTTTCTATTTTCCTTTATCCTAGTATTTTAGTTTGTTGCACCACTAAAAAAAATGAGGGGGAAATGTAGTCATATAAAATGCAAAAATTGGTAATTTTAGCACAGTTAAAGACACCCAACCCTTAGGTCCCTCTTGCTTGATCTCTAAACCATCTTAGGATTATTTTCATGATTCTCAGTCATCTGTGGCCTTCCAATCTTGACCCCAATTGAGTGAGGACCCTCTCTTCATGAATAATTCATGCTCCTAAGTCTTGTATACTAAGGAAAATAGCACTAAAGTTGGACTATAGCACTGGAGCCTAGGGTGTCCCCTTTTTAAAACTCTTATCCAATCATAATTCGAGCCTAGATTATTAGTTTTCCCCAATTCCTCTTGTTAATTGTGTTGGCCTAGTCTAGTTTCATATAACCCATGACCAATATATCCATATAAAATCCCATTCAAAGACCATTTGGAAAGGGTAATCAAATATCATTCAAGCAAGCAAGAATATAAGAAAGACCACTCAAGCAATCTTCCCTAGTATTGACATACAACCAATATATACACTTTCAAGCCAATTCAATTCCTTACGCCAACCCCTAGTCATCTCAAGCATACCTAGTTTTAGCATTTATTGAATTTCATTGACTATTTCACCAAACACTCTTAAAGGGAGAACTAAGTGGTTTCATTAAGATCTGATTCATCTACACATAGATCACATGTTTAGAGAGCTTATCTTACTTTTATATGGGTCCTTGAGAGCACTACATTTGCATCCACTTCTTCGAGGTATAGAAGGAACCAATAATTAGTTTCTACTTTAGATATTTTATAACATATACAACTTCTAGATCCATATCCCCAACATTTTTATCATGATTATGCAGGATTCCACTCCTTGATACAAGACACCATGATAGGGAGTCTCACATGATACACATTAGTTGGTATCATCTCTTTACAACTTTGCTTATACATAATATCTTCTACCTGATTGGACATATATCAAATATTTCAAAAATACAAAAACAATACTACATTTAAAAATCCATAAACATTCAAAAATGTCAAAACACCAAAAACATTTTGATTATATGCATCATCCATGTTATACATTACTAGTATCATCCTAAGACTTACATTTGTTGTTTCATGCTATTTAATTTCAATTTATTTACATTACCACACTTTACTTGATCTTATTTAAGTGTGTATAGTGACATCCATCTACTTATTTGTTGTACTCTACCCATCAAGGGGGCATACTACTTCTCCATTCGAGATACACATTGACATACATACCCATTAAGGGCATCTTCTACATGACTAAACCATCTAGGTTATGTCATTCCTACACTACACACTCTAAGTTATCATGTTGATGTACATTACTTACTAGATTACATAGATTACTATATTGACATTTCACTAGTATCTATCACTTGTGTATCTCTTAGCATATACATAGTCTTGTACTAACATGTCTTCCATACTTTCACTCTTTATTTAATTAGTTAGATGTGATTATATCTTTCTAGTTATTATATGCTTTCTCTTATTTCTTATCATACCTTATTGAATTATATTTCTATTTCTTGCTTGTCTATTGTATGTGACTTAGGACATTTGCCAATGTCCTTTGCTTGTACTATTTTATGAGATTTTGGCCCTTGTGCCAACATTGATTTTTTCACTTATATGTGTATGTGGCATTTGAACATGCCTTGTATGCTTGATATCTAGTTTGAGTGACATGTGCCCATGTCCCTTTCTTGTTTGGCCCCTTGGCCACCCTTGTATGCTTATTTTTTCTTGATTTGAGTGCTTGTTTGATTGATTGCATATTTGATTATTGCAATGCCATGATCCTTATCATGAATTTTCTTATTCTTCTAAGATGCCATGATGGACATCATGCTCTATCCCTCCAACTAAAAACTAACACTTTCAATTTTAGTTCAATATATTACACATGCTATTACATTGTTACATCTATCTAGTAATACCCATGTTGATCTAACAATATCTCAAATCAAACCATGCTATATCTTGAGATATATTATTGATTGTCATTGCTATATCATGTATATTTCTATCTTAACACACTTTTAGGGATTATTCTTCTGAGGGAGATCATTATAGGGTGCCTATTCCTACCCTCAAAATAAGGGGAAACAAATACATCTTTTTCAATAGAGATCATAGCTCCTATCAGTCAAAAAATCCAATTTTACAACAACCAAAATAATAACTAGTCATCAAGCCACTCAGAACAAACTAGCTAGATAGTCAAGATTTTAGATGAGTCATTAGTTTCAACCTAGGACAATAACGTCAAGGTTAGACTATAATGCCAGACACTAGGGTGTCCATTTCTTGTGCTCCTATCAAAATAGCAGAACAACCAAGTTTTTTAGAAGCAAGTAGAAAGGTAGGTTCCACTAGAGTTTTGCACAATTAGATGAGTTTATATCAATAATTTTTAGTACAATTTTATTACAGAATATAGACAAAGGGGGAATTATGTGTGGCATGATTGGTTCTCACTTTTAGTTTTAGATACAATAATTGGTATAACTTCTAGATCAAAATCCATGTTTTAGATACTAGTGATTGGGACAGATTACACAACACTTTTACTTCTTTTTTTTTAGTTTTTAGCATTACCCAAGCATTCTCAGTAGTTGTATTCCTTATTCCATCTACTAGTGGTTGGCATAATTTAAATGTGGATTTCATACAAGCCTAACCTCTACAATCTTGAGTTTTTGAGTGGTTTCCACATGAGCAAAATTTTTAATCTTAGAGTGGCTTTCATACAAGCCTAGTCTCCATCCTTTCTAAGTTGACCAACATTGGCCTAGTTTATAGTTTATATTTTATTATCTATGCCACATTTTTAGATTTATAAAGCATTCATGGGGCTTATAAGCCATCTAAAACAACATATTTATTTACACCAGTATTAGTTCTTAGTTTCACTTCACAGGGCAATGATAGAGCCAAAGTGCCAACCTTTGTATTCTTGAGCCACCTATTTAAAGGGATCAAACACACAATATAAACACTAATTATCACATGCATGATCATCTATGTTCACTTCATAGGTAATTATTGATCTAAAGGGATAAACTTTGTATTTTTGAGACACCTATTTAGAAGCAGTAAACATATAGTCCAAACATTGATTAGCACATGCATGTTCATATAACTTCACTCAGTAAGTGATGATGGAGCTAAAGGGAAAGCCTTTGTATTCTTTATCCAATTTATGGGGAATTTATCAAATAGATTTATTTTAAATATAACTTTTGGTACAACATCATCTAGCACATTCAACATTAGTCAACTTGACTAAGTATCATAATAGGTTTTGTATTGGTTCACATACCCATTCATGTGTATTCAATCCTTTATCTTCCTCTCTCTTACCTATATTTGTAAGTTCTTATTTTATATTGCATATAATAAAAACTAATCTACTCTTTATTTTCATTTCATAAATTCACACTTACACAATGTGCTCTCTATGCACTATCTAGTGTTACTCAACATCACAGGCTTCATGGGATTCACTTTTATAGGTAAGTTTAGAAACACTTTCTATTTTCCTTTATCCTAGTATTTAGCTTTGCTACATCAATATAATAAATCATGGGGAATGTAGTCATATACAATGTAAAAATTGGTAATTTAAGCATGGATAAATATAACCAACACTTAGGTCCCTCTTACTTTCTCTTTAAACCCTCTCAAGTTTGTTTTCACTAATTCCCAGTCATCTTTAGCCTTATAGACTTGACCCAAGCTAATCTAGGACCCTCTCTTCATGTCTAATCCTTCCCTAGGTCTTGTATACTCAAGACTATATTGCCAAAGTTAGACTATATAACTAGACCCTAGGGTATCCCCTTTTCATTCCTCCTATCCATTCATAATTGGAACCTAGATTACCATTTTTCCCCAATTCCTCTTATTTATTATGTTAACCTAGTCTAGTTTCATCTAACCTATTCCCAATAGATCCATATGTAATCCCATTCAAAGATCATTTGGAAAGGGTTGGAAAATGTCATTCAAGTAAGCAATAATACAAGTAATACCACTAAAGAAATCTTCCCTATTCTCTACATACAACTAACCTATACACTTTCAATCCAATTCAAGTCCTTACACCAGCCCCTAATTTTAGAATTTCTTGCATTTCATTCACTATTTCGCCAATCACTCTTAAAGGTAGAACTAAGAAGTTTCATTAAGATCTCATGTGTCTACACATAGAGTACATGTTTAGAGAGATTTTCCTACTTTTATATGGGTCCCTAAGATCCCTATAATTGCATCCACTTCTCAGTTCTAAAGGAACCCCACAATCAGTTTCTACTTTAGAGATTTTAGAAAATTTATAAAATATATGGGTTTAAGAGCCATATGCCCAGCATTTCCTTTGTGCTTCATGATAATTCATGATTCCACTCCTTGATACAAGACACCATGATAGGGAGTCTCACATGAGACTCATCCGTTATTATCATTTATTTTCATATTTTATTGTACATAATCTCTTCTTATTGATTGTATATAGTTCAAATATTCCAAAGAAAAAATAATATAACATTTCAAAATATAAAATCATTCAAAAATGTCAAAACACCAAAAAAAAATTGATTTTATTCATCATCCATGTTATACATTTATATTATCATCCTAGGACATACATTTGTTGTTTCATGTTATTGTATGTTGATTTAATCTACATTCATATGCTTCACTTGATCTTCTTCAAGTGTGTGCAGTGACATCTAACTACTTGATTGTTTCAATCTACCCATTAAGGGGGCATCCTACTTATCCATTTGAGACACACATCGATATATATACCCACTAGGGGCATCTTCTAAATGACTACACCATCTAGGTTATGTCATTCCTACACTACACACTCCAAGTGATCATGCTGATGTACATTACTTACTAGATTACATAGATTACTATATCAACATTTCACTAGTATTTATCACTTGTGTATCTCTTAGCATATACCTAGTATTTTACTAAAATTTCCTACATACTTTCACTCTTGCTTTGATTAGTTAGATGTGATTTTATCTTTCTATTTATTACATGATTTATCTTCTTCTTTAATGTAGCTTTTTGAATTATATTTCTAATTCCTACTTATCTCTTGTATGTGCCTTAGCACATTTTCCAATGTCCTTTACTTCTATACATGTGCATGCCTTAAGATTTTTAGTAGTGTCCTTTGCTTTTACTCTTTTATGAGCGTGTATCCCTTGTGCCAACATTACTTGTTTCACTTGTATGTGTATGTGGAATTTGAACATACCTTATATGCTTTCTTTCCAATTTGAGTGACATGTGCCCATGTCCCTTATTTTCATTGCCCCTTGGCCACCCTTGTACGATTCTTGATTCTTGATTTGAATGCTTTTTTTCTTGATTGCATGTTTGATTATTTCAATGCCATGATCCTTATCATGCATTTTCCTATTCTTCTTGGATGCCATGATGGAAATCATGCTTCATCCCTCTAAATAACAACTAATAAGCTGATAACTAAAACTATTATTTATAGTTTAGTATATTTCACATGTTATTAAATTATTACATCTATCTAGGAATACCTATGTTGATCTAACAATCTCTCAAATCAAACTATGATATATCTTGAGATATCTTGTTGATTATCATTACTATATCATGTATATTTACAACTTAACACACTTACAAGACTTATTCTACTAAGGGAAATAATTTTAGGGTACCTATTTCTACCTTCAAACTATGGGGCAACAAATAGGGGTTTTGCTATAGAGATTAGAGCTCCTATAGGTCAAAATATCTAGTTTTAGAACAACTAGAATAACAACTAGTCATCAAACCATTTAGAATAGACCAAATAGATAGTTAAGATTTTAGATCAGTGATTAATTTCAGCCCAAGATAAATATCACCAAGGATGGACTATAGCGCGAGACACTAGGGTGTACATTTTTGGTGCTCTTGTCCAAATAATAGAAAAACTAAGTTTTCTAGAAGCAAACAAAAAGCTATGTTTAGCTATAGTTTTCCATAATCAGACCAATTTAGATCAATAGTTTTTAATATAGTTTTCTTAAAAAATATAGACATAGGGGGCATCATGCATGACATGATTGGTTCTCACTTCCAATTTTATATATGATAGTTAGTATAAATTCCAAATTAAAATCTATATTTTAGAAACCAGTGACTAGGGGTAGATTATATAGCACTTTTGTTTCTTTTCTTTCAATTTTTAGCATTGCCTAGGAATTTTCAATATTTACATGCCTTATTACATTTCCAAGTGGTTGGGGTTGTTTTAGAGTGGCTTTCATACAAGCCTAACCTCCACATTCCTGAGCTCCTGAATGGCTTCCACATAATCTAAATTTTTAGGTTTTCATACAAGCCTAATCTCAATACTTTCTGAGTTGGCCAACATTGGCCTAGTTTTTAGTACACATTCAGCTATCCATGCCATATTATTAGATTTTTTGAGTATTAATAAGATTTATAATCCATCTCATATGACATAATTCTTCATATTGGTATCATTTCTTAGCTTCACTGCATAAGGCAATGATGGAGCCAAAGGGCCAACCTTTGTATTCTTAAGCCACCTATTCAAAGGGATTAGAAACATAGTCTAAACATTGATTAACACATACATGATCATCTAGCTTCACTTAACAGGTAAGGATGGAGCTAAAGAGCCAACCTTTATATTATTGAGCCACCTATTTAGAGGGATTGGACACATAGTCCAAATGCCAATTAACACATGCATAATCATCTAGCTTTACTCAGTAGGTTATGATGGAGCCAAAGGGCCACCCTTTGTATTATTGAGCCACTTTTTGGTAAATTGAGCACTTAGCTCCATTTTTGATATAAATTTTAGTATAACATCATCTATCACATCTACATTACTCATCATTACTCAATATCAAAATAGGTTTTGTATTGGTTCATGTACCTTATGAGGTGTATTCATTTCTTTCTCTTCATTTCTCTTACCTAGCTCTATAATTCTTATTTTATATTTCATATAATAAGAACTAATCTACTTTTTATTTTCCTTTCATAGATTCAAACTTACACAACATGCTCTCTATGCACTATCCAACATCAATCAACATCATAAGCTTCATGGGCTTCACCTTTGCAAGTAAGTTTAGGTATGCTTTCTATTTTCCTTTATCCTAGTGTTTCACTTTGCTACATCACTATAATAAGGGGGGGGGGGGAATTTAGTCATTTTAACTAATTTTTTTTTAACTTGAGCATGGTTAAAGATTCCTAACCCTTAGGTCCCTCTGCTTTCTCTCTAAACCCTCTCAAGCTTGTTTTCACTCATTCCCAAACATCTATGGCCTTCTATACTTGACCCCAGTTGAACTAGGACCCTCTCTTCATGAATACTCTATCCCCCTAGGTCTTTATCTACTTAGGAAAATAACACCAATGTTGGACTATAGTGATGGGCCCTAGGGTGTCCCCTTTTTAGTGCTTCTATCCAATCACAATTTGAGTCTAATTTACCATTTTTTTCCTGATTCCTCCTATTTATTATGTCAGCCTAGTTTAGTTTCATCTAACCTATGACCAATAGACGCCTATAAAATCTCATTAAAATATCATTTGGAAAGGGTTTAAAATTATCTTTCAAGTAAGCAAGAATGCAAGCAAGACCACTCAATAAATTTTCCCTATTCTCTGTATACAACTAGCCTATACACTTTCAAACCAACTCAAGTCCTTACACCAGCCCCTAGTCATCTGAAGCATATCCAATTTTAGCATTTCTTGCATTTCACTCACTATTTCACCAAGAACTCTTAAAAGGGGAACTACATATGGCCTGATCCCTCTTCAGAGTATTGGTATTTAGGTAACATTCCCACATACAAGGTGTGAATCACATCTAATGCATATTATACACACTAACGCCTTTTACCCATTTGTCAAAGTTTTTTTAAATTTCATAGAATATACAAGTACACAAAAAAATTAACTATATAGGGATATTTTTTGCCAATAGGGCTCTAAAAACTGGTACATAGGCTCACACCAAGTAGGAAAACAAAACTGAGAAAGATTAAATCCTTAGGACAATAGTGCTAGAAAATGACTACAGTGCCAAAGCCCAAGGTGTCTAGTTTCAGTGCTCCTATCCAATCAAAAAAGGAAGTCTTGGATCTTATTTGTGATAATTTTCTAGTCGTACACATAAATTTATAGACCATACCTTATTCAAAATAATCCAAAATAAGATAAGTTTAATTATCTCTCTCTCTCACTTCTATCTTTAGAAAAGTTATAATTGCAATTTAATTTCAAAAATCAATAGCTTTAATTAGGAATACTATTTACTAATTTCTCATATTCAAACCTATTTATTTAATTAGAATAAAACCCCATTATTCCCAAAAATAAAAATCAGCTTCCATAAATTCATTATCATCTTCAAGGTCATAATTCAAACCACATGATGTCCTCAACATTTTATACCTATAAAAAAACTATAATAAGAAGAGTCCATACCCAAAATTAGGCCTTCTACATGCAAGGAGCTATTATCCTATCTCACATGATGTTTCGATAGACATTTTGCTTTTACTTTCTATTTTATCTCTTCTTCAAGTTCCTTCTTGAGATTTATATTTTATACCTTGATTGATCTTCAGTTTTGACATTTTTCCTTCCAAGTATCCATAATGTCATTATAATTCAATTGATTTTGTCCACCATGGTCTACTTGGGTTATGGGAGATGGTGTATGCTCTTTACTAATAAATTTAACTATCCTTACTAAGAGATTGATTCTTAGTAACTTATAAATCCATTTGTAAAGACGAAATGACTTATTACTTACTTTTGATTACTTATTTGAGGAAATATATGTATTCCTCTTATTGACTTATGGTTTCTTCATCTATTGATAGGGCCATATCTTGATGCATTTTTTATTCTTCATCTTGACTATAAGGTTTCTCCACTTCTTCTAAAATTAGGGCCTTTCCTTTTTCCACAAGTGGTTTAGATGAATAAGGTTTAAGGAGATATTCCACTTCTTCCTCAACTATAAACACTTTTTCCATGGTTTTAACCTAATCTATCCCTATTGAAGTCTTCTCCATGACTCTTTATTCCTATGAAATTTTCTCCATCTCCTTTGGGACTTCGAACGGTTGCTCTTAACTAATAATACAAAGGATATCTATAGCATCATGCCTCTTATCAAGGTAATATTCTCTTTAGAAAGGATGAGTTTCATTAATATTCATTGTAAATGTGTTTGTGGAGACTCTTTAATTACATCCTTTATTATCCTTATACTTCTTCTCAGGGTTTGAGGATGAGATATCTAAATCTTCCTCTTCATCATCTGAAAATATCCATCATAAGAGTTGTTTCTATATTAGATTAAGGAGTTTCCTTGTAGGTATCTCTAGAAGTCTTTATTTTCCTTAGACTTATCCTCTTCACTTGTTTTAAAGATGGTTTTTTAGTTGAAAGTTCTTCCCTAAGGCTAGACCATTGTGTAAGAGAAGAATAGAAGGGCCTCCTCTTAATTTTATATTTTTGGTTCATATTTCTAACCATAAATGCTTCCCATTTGGATACCATATTTTCCTTATTCAATAAGTTATGTTGACATATCAACTAAATAAATACATGGTGTTTTATTGATGAAATACCTTTAACATGTTTATTTACCATAATTTAGATGAAAACATAAATAAAATGTGTTATCCATTCAAGTTTTTCATGGACATATCTAAGATGATGTACAATTTTCATGCCATCTCCTCCTCGTGATCCATATTGTCCATCATAGGGGAAAATTATTACTACCCACAAGGTTACAATATTTTAATATTTTGGAGGAATTTATCTCTTTATCCATTTTTTAAATCCTTGTAAGTTGATAACTAATTCATGTATAAGACCTCCTTCTACATGGAAAATGTGAATCAAATATTTTAATGTGGACTTACCTGAGATATGCATTCATGTTTCAAGGATCCTAGATAATTGAAGAATGATAGAGATACTCATCAGTATCCCAATCCTCTTCACTTTATAATATTAACCTTAAAAATTGATGATGAAATCCTCAACCAATCATTCCTCATAGCTAGGGAACTTTTTAAGTTATATCCAATGTGCCTTTTCAAAAACTTTTTCAGTTGCTTCATCCTGAAGGAGAAGTGTTAGTAACTAAGGATCGCATTTCTTCTTTTATACCATTTTTATAACTTTTAAGGATATTAAGATATTTATATATCACTTGATAATTAGATAACAACATAATTAACAACATTTAAATGTAGATATATTATATAAAATAGAATAAGGAATAGTCTTGAAAAAAATGTTAATTGGTTATCAAGCTTGTGAAATATTTAGAGCCAAAGTTGGTTTTCATGATTGGATATTTTAGGGAAGAGGAATATTTATTTAATCATGTGGGGAGACTTTATTTGGATTAAATATTATATTTTTGCTTCCCTTATTGCTAATTTTATCATCATCCTTTCCTTATTTTTCAAATTTGACTCTTTATTAGTGCCAAATCAGTCCTTGTCATAAACACTACTTATAAGTACCTTTTCCTTTCATAAGTGAATTTCATTACATCATCATAAAAGACATAATTATTTAACCCTAAATTTATATATTTTTGATATCAAGGGTTAATGGGATTAGATTATATTTTATACAAAGTTGGTGAACTAACCTTATAAGCAGACCAATTAATATAAAACTCATATAATAATATTATGAATTTTTATAACTGAGATTACTAAAAAATAATAAAGTCCAAATATTGATATATATTACAATGAATTATAAAAATTATACTTATCTATTTTAATGTGTACTTAATCCTACAATAATCATTAGATTATTAAAATATTATTTATGTGGCCTCATACACATATGTGAGATTTGAATAGTTGTATCAATATAGGTGTCTAACCTTGGCATATATGTCCTCTATAGAGTGTTGATTGGATAAATATGTGCCAACTAGAGCCTTTTATGTTTTTTTTTAAATTTATTTTGATGTCTTCATATTATGCATACAATTTGTGATTCTTTTTAAAATGATCAAACCCTAGCTCTTCACCCTTGGAGTGACTATGGGAAAAATAGGTTAGCGAGATTATAATGTTGAGCTAAACCAAAAGACCCCTATATAAATGAGAACTTCATAAATATATAATAATATGAAGATGGACTTAGATGGATGTATTTCTCCCCTATATGTTGGCTTATTTGTGCATAATGGTGCAATGTATGATAAGAAAGACATAAAATGACCTGGATTGTAACTTGGAAAATATGGCTTATAGGCTAATCTTTGAATTATTAAAACTCAATGAAATAATATTCCTATGATATATATATATATATATATATAGGGATTAATATGGCATGTTTTCTCATATTAATTCTTGGTTGAGTGATTCTTGGTATATTGCCTTGTGAATTTCTATTCAATTTGTAGATGACGTCTAAATAAGGGTTGACATTATGTGTGTGTGTGTGTGTGTGTCTATATATATATATATATATATATATATATATATATATATATATATCCATTTTATTAATATAATGCATTTAATAACTTGGTACAACCTTTTTAATATGTTTATTTTGAAAATTAGATGAACTTTTGGCACTAGACACTTTCTAGGAAAATGGACACTTGTGTTGGTGCATGTCTAGAATTGGAAGCGAAGGATAATAAATAGGTTTGGATATTTTTTCATAGTTTATATATTCTATTAATAAAAATAATAATTATCAAACTAAGAGATACAAAATTAGGCATAAAAATATAGTGAATGCAAGCCTTTTGACAAGAAAAAAATCTTGAACTAAAAGGTACAACCATGATAGGTATTTTCCAAGTGTACAAAATTGAGGTAATATATAAATAATATGTTAATATCTATTTTCTTCACCTTTTAATCTAGTAAAGAAATTTATAATTTAAAGTAAAGAAATGGATACTTGGGTGTGTATAACACACTTTACCTTTACGTGAGCCCAACATGAATGTTTTTCTAGTGATGAAATGAAAACAAAGAATATTTTATGGTATATAATATGTGTATGAAATAATTTAAAATTATTGAAATTATAAATAATAAGATTAAGAATACAACCATATTACCTTTTGTAAATTTTATTTGAAAGTTTTCCCCATTGTTAAGGATTGAAGATGAGATTGGGATAACTATGAACTTGAAAGTGCATATATATAGAGAGAGATATGTAGACACATGCCCCCAACCTTGGTGTAAAGGTGATTTTTAACACTTCCATTAAACTTGGTTCATCTTAATTATGCAACCTAAATATGTATATGATATCATGAATTTGAGATATTTAATCAACTCACACTATATATATGGTGAGGGTGGATGGTTTAATAAAATATAACTTATAAATTTGGTAAGATTGATTGATTTAATTAACTCAACCTTTCAAATGTGAACCAACTAGCATAATAGATTAGCTTGATAAAAACCCATCCTGGGTATTATAACAGTCCATAATGGTATTTGAAATCTATAAAATGATTTAATTGTTCAATTTTAGGTTCCCTTTTTATGGAATATACACCTTATATATGTATCAAGCTAAAATATGAGTATAATATATAATGTTTCCATAAATATATATCTAAATCATATAATTTTGAAATTAGGTAAATTTAAAATTAGTGCATGTATGTACATGTTTCTATGACATTTCCCCACACAATTTTTATATTCTCAAAATTGGTGAAAATGTGGAGAACATGTTTCTATATCATTTTGCTACTATAATATAGAGATATTCAATAGTGAATAGGTATAGAGGTCATGCCTTTTTTACATTCCTAGACTTTAATATGGAACTATGAAAATGTGTAAGTTATGCCTTTATGACATGACACCCATAATATCCCTCCTTTTTAGGTGAGGGAAATATAATATGGTAGTTACCTTACCTTAAAATATAATATATGTGTATAAATTATGTATGGATCATGTAGCATGTATGAGTAACATGTATAGGTGGATATATCATTGAGGCAAATTGTATTTGATCACATCCAATCTTATGATGCATGATATAAATTATGAAAATCTAGAGAGTAACAATACAAGATCAACAAGCAATCAAAAACACATAAAATAACATTTAAAATCAAATAAAAATGAAATGGTCCAAGGATACATCATACAAGGGGCATGTTCAAATTCCATAAAATTGAAGGGAGATGAGTTATTTAAATGCCCATAAATAATATAATGGCATATTAAAATGTCTATATAGTCAAACAAAGGCACAAGGACATAAATTAATGGAGAATATTCAAATGCTAAAATAGGTAATATAATGAAAGACAATATAAATAAAGGAACACACTTTATGAACTCCATGATTTAATCCATGGAATATAGGAAACCAATATGAACATAAAAAACTAGTTCGTACACATATTTATTTGTAAGTAATGTCAAGTATATGGCATATCAAGTACATAATGAAAGGCATAATTTTGGATGGATAATTATATAATCTCGAGAATAATAATTTAAAATTATCATAGGATAATATAACATGGTTGTATTGGGATAAAATAAGAAGATGCATTTAATTGGCAACATATTTATGATGTGAATGGATAGAAATTCCAGCATCTATATGTGCATATATCATGTATCTAGGTATGCCTATATCAAATTAAAATTAAGCGTAAACATATTTGTATATAGGAAAGAAAATATATGTTATCTACTGACATGGACAAAATAACATATGTATATGAAATAATACATCTAGGAATATTCTAAAAACATTTGGTATTTTATTTTTTTTGAATGCTTTTATATGTTTGGAATATTTTAATTTTTGGTTTCTATAGAATATTTTAGGTAAGATATATAATAAACTGCATAATTTTAATTGTTTTTTTATAATATTTCCTTCAAGTGTAGATAGGTTGTATATGCACTTTACCATTTTTGTATGTAATTGTGAATGGCCTCAACCAATTTGGTTTGAATTTCTCATCTTTTTTGCATTGGTATTATTTTTATTTGATTTTAGTCCTAGGTCACCAACAAATAATTCATGTGGTTGAAACTTTTTTCCATATTTGAAATTTACATGATCATGGTAAAATATAAAGTGTTCATTAGCCTATGCATGTTTTACACTCAATTATTCCAAATTATCTAACCATTTTCATGATATTCATTATTTATTATAATATCCTTGAGGGAAACATGTAAGGATGGGATTTATACATCAGTTGATAAAACTACCTCTCTACCATAAACTAAGAAATAAGGTGTGGCTTAAGTAGGTGTAAAAACACTAGTGTGATATGCACATAAAGCATACACAATCTTCTAGTGTTAATCAATAGTGTATCGTTCAACTACTTTTCTAAGTATTTTTCAAATAGTTTTGGTTGTTTCCTAAACCTATCCATTACCTTATGGGTAATAAAGTGTAGAAAAGGTATGTTTTATTTTTTACTTGCTGCAAAATAATTTTCACTAGTTTATTTTTAAATGATGATTCATTATTGGTAAAATTAGCATAAGGTATGCAAAAATGAGAAATAATAGATGGTTCATCAAAAACCTACATATGCCATCCCCTATGATAAACTCAAGTGAAATTGCCTCCACCCATTTTGTAAAATATTAGATAGTTATAATTATGAATTTGTGTCCAATAGTAGACACAATGTTTATTATACCAATAAAATCAAATACCCATAAGGATAAAGTACATGGTGAGATAATAAATTATAACCCATGAGATAGATTTGTTAGAGTAAGGTTTTTTTAATTTTTTGATATTTATTTATTATGGTATTTCTTACCTCACTTGGATTTTTACTACTTTCATGGATATGCTTACTTAGGTACATGGAGTTACATTTTGATTGGATTAATAATAAGTAACTCCCTTGACCAATTATTTTGGGTATGAGAGATACTCTTCTGATCTTGTCTCTTTGACCACTTTTTATGGATAGTTTCAAGGAGGAGTTAGACATGCACTCCCATATATGCACATTTATCATTTGTGATATTTTCTAATTCAGTGTTGGATATTTGTTCTAAATATATTTCTATGTCCATTTTCTTTGATATCAACTATTTTTAAATATTGATTATATTATTTTAGATTCATTGGATATCATTTTTTAAGTGCAATCTTAATTTTTTATCAAACCATTCAAGTATTTTATAGAGCTCAAGCTCCATTTCCATTAAATAACATGAACCTCCTCAGTATCCATAGTGTCCATATGGATCCATTCTCTATTCAACCCCTATTTCAATATTCTCATACCTATATTAAACTTAAATTTCCTATCATCTAACCAACAACTTATTTAGCCTCACAACAACCCTTGTTTAAGCATGCAAACCCACAACTCCTATTATTCAAGAAATAATAGAAAATACTACTAAAACTTCAACAACCCTAAAATTTTATTCCAAAATAACATAATTCTATTAAAAAATTTCCCTATTTTAATAAAAATCTTGCATATTAAATCACCTTTTAATAGCTTAATTTAAAACAAGGTTAAATAGGTTTTTTTTCTTTGATTGTACAAGTAATGCATAAGAAGATGGGTCAAAATTTAGCATTGTTAGTGGAGAAGTATTTGGTTCAATTCCCACCTTTGTAAATTGGATAATAATTTTTTAGTCAAAGTACATTTACTTTTTTAATGAAAACTCAATTATAGGCCATTAAATGATGGAAATTTGATTTTTTGTAAATTTTGATAGACATCTCACTTCTGAGTGCCATTTTTAAAAAAAGTGCAATAATTTCCATTCTTTTCCCATTGTAAAGGTATATTTTGTAATCAAAATAAAATTATAATGTACCAAAACTAGGGGTTTCGATCAAAATTAATTTTAGGGGGGGTGTTGTGTTGTGGTGCCTCTTCTTTCTCATTTCTTGTTATTCTATTAGTTCTATAATAAATAATAACTTCAAATAAACTAATAAAAACTTCATTTATACACAATGTATACAATTTAAATTAATCCTCTAATGGAATTTAAATAAAATGAAAAATTAAAATACAAATTATTCTAAGGATCAAAGGTTTACATCATGTTGTAATGGGGCTAGAAACTAAACCAACTACACATACACAAGAAATTAAGTGGTAAACTTATAGTGATGAATCCTATGGATTGTTGTGTTTTAATGTGTATCCTCATCCCCCATTTAATATATAACCTACCAAAATACCTAATTAAGTGTATACCATTTCATAAAAACTCTCTAGGGAGCAATTTGATGAGAGGTCACAAACTATAAAATGAACTTATTAGTCTAAGTCCAGGAAACTTTGACACCCTTTAGGATTTCTTCACCAAGTTCAAGTCTTTGATGTTGTAGTTTAAATAATGTGGAATTGTCATGTCCCCTTTTTCGTGGACATTGACAGGCTTGATGATTAGCTTATTATGTGACCTTCGTAGGCTAATATGATGGATAGAGGGTCATAATGGAGCTTGGCTTGACTTTGATTCACAGAATTTCTACATTTGGTTTTCATTCAGGGTATTTCAGATGCATTGAGCCTGAGCTCCTACTTTTAGGGATATTTGATATGCAGTGGAGCACCTTTATTTTGGTATGGTCATGTGCAGAATCACTCCCTGATTCACCTGCTTCGATCGGTTTGAGGATCTGACGTATATTGAGGGAGATATTAATATTTGATTGATTCAATCAAATATTAATTATTTGGTCTCATTAATAATTAATTATTTGCTCTAATTTTAAATTAGAAACCCTAATGCTAATTTAAGAAAACCCTAATTAGGGCAAGCATATCTTTTGAGGGTATAAGGGTTTCACATGGAGGCCATTATGGATTATGCTATTGATTATTGATATTGATTTTGAGAATTTCTTCTGTGAAGACTGAGCCTAGGGTTCAAGGATTCCATTTGTATTGGAGAACGTTCCCTCTTCAGTGTGTGCAATTAAGAGGCTGTGGAATATCAGCTGATCTATTGCCAAAGTGAGAGATAGCTTCATCCAGAAGTTATCACAAAATTTCAGGTTTGAGAGATAACTTCACACAGAAGTTATCACAGATATTCCAAGTATTTATTGCTTTATGTTTTGATTCAATAAATTATACAGCTAGAGATCTACTGTGCTAGAGACATATATTTCAGATCAGGGGTTGAAGACAGGGAAGTGGTGCTTAATTTGCAGCTGTACAGAATCCGTACGGGTTCGTACAGATCAGTGCAGGAACCGACATTGGCAGACAGAGGGTCTTAGTGACCGACATCGGTCGACTGAAGACCGATGTCAGCAGAAATCCGATCGGCAGAGACCGACGTCGGTGAGATATCGACCGACGACGGTGACTGTGTGTCGACACAGAAGGGCCGAGACTTTCCAGAACTCAATTTGCACTTCCAGATTTTCAAAGCTAGGGTTTTCAAGACTGTATTTCATTTTTTTATATGCATATTAGAGGACTACAATTGTAATAATTTACAAGGACAAGTGATACAATCTGTAATTTGTTATTAAAAGACTATATTATTGTGATCTTTCTAAATTTATTCAACAGCGATTATATCTTGGTTCAGATTTTTTGTGTTGCTATATTCCCTGTTTGGAAGGGGATATCACAGTGATATCAGAGCTTTGGTCTTTGGTATCAGAGTTTTTGTGCAGATAAGAGAGCCCCTAAGTAAGGGACATCACAGTGGTATCAGAGCTTTGTCTTTGGTATCAGTGTTTTGTGTCTTTCGATATTCCCTATTAGTCGGGGACATTACAGTGGTATCAGAGCTAAATTCCTGCCATCCTATTAATATTTGATTTTCTTAATTTAGTTTTTGATCCAATAAGTTATACAGAGCTAGATCTTGTATTAGAATCTATATTTGGGAATCAGGCTGTTCAGCAATCAGGGGTTAAGAAGAGACAGGTTGTGCTGAGTTGGCAGCCGTACTAAGTCTGTACAGGTCCGTACAGATCCGATCAGGCACCGACGTCAGCAGAAAGCTGACTGACAGAGACCGACGTCGGTGAGATATCGACCGACGACGGCGTCTGTGTGTCGACACAGAAAGGCCGAGACCCTTCCAGATTCAGATTTCACTCCCAGATTTGCAAAACACAGGGTTTTAAGACCAGATTGTAATATTCTTTAATTTGTATGCCAGAGACTCAATTGTGTAATCATCCAGAAGAACAGGTAATGAGATCTTGATTTGTTATTAAGAGATTATACTGTGATTTATTTATGCATATGTGAATATATTCTGCAAGTTTATATTGTGATCAGAGTTTTATGAGTTTATATATTCCCTATTTGAAGGGGATATCACAGTGGTATCAGAGCTTTGGTCTTTGGTATCAGAGTTTTTGTGCAGATAAGAGAGCCCCTAAGTAAGGGACATCACAGTGGTATCAGAGCTTTGTCTTTGGTATCAGTGTTTTGTGTCTTTCGATATTCCCTATTAGTCGGGGACATCACAGTGGTATCAGAGCTAAATTCCTGCCATCCTATTGGGCACATCAGAACTAATGTCTTTCCATCCTGTTGGGTAGTTCCAGGTTCAATTTGATTATCAGTATGGCTCTAAGAGGGGTCGAAGATTTGGAAGAATGCATGCACAATGCAAAGAAGAAATTAGATCATCCATTTCAACAAGCAGATGACACTCTAAAAATTTTGGAGGAGTTGGACACTTATTTAGGCAAGGTTGAGCATTCAAATACTTATGAGATGCAAACAGCGTTATTTCCAGCGTTTGATTCATTGGTGAAGCCCTGATTATTGAGACATCATGATGAGGTGGTAAGACTTGCAGCTCTCTCTTGCATTAGTGAAATGATGAGGATCATAGCTGGCTTTGATTTTCATGATGATCAGATTATGAGAGAGGTACTTTATGCCATGGTAAAAAGCTTTGAAAAGTTGGATAACATTAGAGACCCTCATTTCTCAAGGAGGGCAAGATTACTTGAAACATTTGCAAGGTATGGATTTGAAAATGTTATGATGTTAGTAGGTTGTATTGGTGAAATTCGCATGATGTTTAAAATATTTTGGAATATTTTAGATGAGTTTCATTCTAGCAATATATTGGCATCAATGCACTCTATTATGTTCACAATCTTGTTTGAGGAGGAGGATAAAATTTCCAAGCTCTTGGCAGAGGATTTATGGTATGTCTGGACAAAAGGGAGAAATGTCTCACCTAGAGCTTGTATGTGGTTAAAGAGTTTAATTAATGGGCCCAAGGATCGTAGTGCTTTTCCTATGACATGCAGCCACTTACATGATGAGTTTGGTAGTCATGCTGATCCAGTACAGGGAGATAATAACACATCTTCAGGTAATGATTTATCTGCATTATCTTCACAGGTAGGAGTAGTTGAGGATGCTGTGGATGAGCTTTGTCTTAAGGTAAGTTTAACTCAGGAGTTAGACAGTGAGGATGAGTCTGATGCTTGCATTCAGAGTGTGGAGGTGTACTCAGATGTTAGTACACTGAGTGTGGGTGATGAGTATGTTTCTATAGCCGCTTATGAGGAGCATGTGGTTGAGGATCACACACCGGTTCAGGACTTGGGAGTACGTGATTCTGAGGAGTTTGGGATACCAGTGGAGTTGAATCTCCATATTGATTCTTCTCACACATTTGATAGTATGGTACAGTTGGTTATGCCACCATTATAGAGGGATCAGTTATGGGATGGATTAACACCATCTTTTGTAGATGGGATTTGCAGTTGCCAAGTACACAATCTACAGTATCGACACATCTAGGGTAGTTGTGATTTTAGATATTGGTTGAGTTGTGTTCACCAATTTGATTATGGGTTCCTCTTTTTTTTACTTCTGATGATATTGCAGGTACTCACATTGATTCACAGCAGAGCAGAGCATAACTACATTTGGGATCCAGGTGGATCGAGTAGTTCATTGTTCTGAGATTGCTTGGGGACAAGCAATTTTTGGAGGGGCGGATTGTCATGTCCCCTTTTTTGTGGACATTGATAGATTTGATGATTGGCCTATTATGCGACCTTCGTAGGCTAATATGATGGATAGAGGGTCATAATGGAGCTTGGCTCGACTTTGATTCACATGATTTCTTCATTTGATTTTCATTCAGGGTATTTCAGACACATTTGGCCTGAGCTCCTACTTTTTAGGGATATTTGATATGTAGCGGAGCACCTTTATTATGGTATGGTTATGTGCTATTTGATTGATTTAATCAAATATTAATTATTTAGCCTATTTTTAATTAGAAACCCTAATTCTAATTTAAGAAACCCTAATTAGGGCAAGCATATCTTTTGAGGGTATAAGGGTTTCTCATGGAGGCCATTGTTCATTATGCATAGATTATTGATTATTGAAAATTGAAGAAATTCTTCTGTGAAGACTGAGCCAAGGGTTCCAGGATTCCATTGCAGTGGAGAACATTCCCTCTTCATTGTGTGTGATTTAGAGGCTGTGAAAGATTAGCTGATTTATCGCCAAATTGAGAGATAGCTTCATTCAGAAGTTATCACAGAATTCTAGGTTTGAGAGATAACTTCACACAGAAGTTTATCACAGAGCTTTCCAGGTATTTCTTGATTTAGTTCATGTTTTTTGTTTCAATAAATTATACAGAGAGAGATCTGCTGTATTAGATACAATAGATTTCCAGATCAGGGATCAACAGACAGGTTGTGCTGAGTTGGCAGCCATACTAAGTCCGTACAGGTCCGTACAGATCTGATCAGGCACCGACATCGGTAGAGAGAGGGCTTATAGCGACCGACATCGGTCGACTGAGGACTGACGTCGGCAGAAAGCCGACTGATAGAGACTGACGTCGGTGAGATATCGACCGACGACGGCGTCTGTGTGTCGACACAGAAAGGCTGAGACCCTTCCAGATTCAGATTTCACTCCCAAATTTGCAAAACACAGGGTTTTAAGACCAGATTGTAATATTATTTAATTTGTATGCCAGAGACTCAATTGTGTAATCATCCAGAAGAACAAGTAATGAGATCTTGATTTGTTATTAAGAGATTATACTGTGATTTGTTTATGCATATGTGAATATATTCTGCAAGTTTATATTGTGATCAGAGTTTTATGAGTTTATATATTCCCTGTTTGAAGGGGATATCACAGTGGTATCAGAGCTTTGGTCTTTGGTATCAGAGTTTTTGTGCAGATAAGAGAGCCCCTAAGTAAGGGACATCACAGTGGTATCAGAGCTTTGTCTTTGGTATCAGTGTTTTGTGTCTTTCGATATTCCCTATTAGTCAGGGACATCACAAATGGGAGGAGATTTGAATAGGTTATAACCTTTATCGATAGAAAACATCAAGAACAAGTTGAAGGTTTGGGAAATCCTCCATTCTGGGGGCATTACTAATTTCATTGATCTTATCTATGGTATTGATAGGCATCTATCTAGGTAATTTGATAAAAAATAGAGAATTCAAGTGGTCTTAATCATAAATATTTTGGTGGAAATTAGTGAGGAGCTCATCACTACAATCATAGGCCTCAAAATTGAAGAGTGGAAATTTAACAAGCTTACTAAGGATTTTCATCATGAGAAGGAGAAATTCCTAGTGGGCAATGAGTCTCTCACACCATTTCAAGGGGGTTTCAAAAGAGAAGATCTTCCTTCTCCATTAAATTAAGTTGGAGAACATTTGATAATGTATGTGACCTTGATGGTCACTACAAGGTTATACATTTATATCATTTTCTATTTTTAAATTACCTTCAACACAATATTCTCATCAGTATTTCATTCTACATCCTTCATTCAATAGAATATTCAGTTTTGGAGGTGAAACATGGTAAAAAAATTAAGGAGTGACTTCATCAAGTGGTTATATTATTTATTTACAAATATTTTTCAGGATCTTCATCTAGAACTTCAGGGTATGGTTGATGAACATAGACCATAACAAGCTCCTTAAACCTAGTGTACATTAGATTAGGATCAAATGGAGGGTCATATATCTCAAAAACTCCCATAATTAGGTGTTATTTTATATTTATTCATAGCAACACTAAGTCTAAACCCAAATATTAATTTGAGGCATCTCATTTTGAAGTGAATGTGAAGAATCCTTTTTAATAGGATAATATTTTTGTGGTAGACCTTAGTCAACCCTATGTTAACCAAGAGAATCATAACCTTATTCCTATTACATCTTTTATTGATAAAGAGAGGAATTGAAATAGTGTATTTGTAAGCAAATTTGGGGAGGATGGACATGAAGACAAGTGTGTAGAGCCTCCCTCTAATAATCATAACATTCTAGATCCTAAAAACATGGTTGAGTATGTTAATAACTAGAACAAGCTAGAATGTTTGTAATATGAATTCAGTCTTCACAAAGTGTTTATCATATGGTTTATATAGGAACATACACAGTTGCAACAAGATGTAAATAAGTTCAATAAAATGGATGGTCTCTTTTTTACCAAAGAAAAGGAGGTTGAGATTTTCTCCATTATTGAATCCCTCAATGACAAAGTTAATACCCTGGAGAGGGAGAAAAAAAACCTCAAAGATAAGATGAACATCCTTGTTAATTTTATAAAATTTACTACTAATAATTCTATACACAACATGGAAGGCCTATCCATGTGTTTAAACAACAAGGGTGATACTTCCAAAGGAATTAGACGTAATAAGAAACTCAAAGGAATCATCATTGGCAATGAGGAAGAGAACATCAACATGATCATTCATAGAAACCTTAAGAGTATGACCTAATAATAGAGGAAGGATTATGAAAATTTAAAAATATCCAACAAATAATTATTTCATGTCTGGTTTGGGCTGTGTGAGTTTTGTTGTTTTACTATGTTTCTTCTATCTTTTTGTTATTTCTATTGTTCTAGATTCCTTTTGTTGTTTTCAAAGATGGGCTTTCTTACTGGTTGTGGTTTTCCATAGGTGTGATACTATTATACGAGTAGGGTCCCTTTAAAAACCATTTTTACCTTTAATAAAAATAGAGTTTCTTAAACAAGATATGCCTACAAAATCTAAAGTTTCAAATGTCATTGAAAATGGGAAAATTACAAGTCCCTCCTCGTATCAAGAGAATTTCACTATCACTTCTCATATTTATGGAAAGTAACTTATAGATGTAAAGTTATGGACTATCTATAAATTGATTTTGTTATATGTTATTTCTTATATCTATTTGAAATAAGCATCAACACTTGGATCAAACTAGCACATCTTATTTTGCTTCAAACGAGTGTTATCTTATTTTTCATGTTATTTAAAATCCAAGTGTATATAATTTTGTGATTCGAGGATCATGGATAAAATAAATATGAGAAATTATTGATACAAATAAAGTTGAATATCATTTTATCATGAAGGTAACATCACATCCTTTTCCAAATATGGAACCTCTTTAGATAAAAATAAACATAAATAAATCATATCTTTATCTAGCATATACATAGATACAATTCATGTTATATTAGTAGAGGCATAAGACATAATAAATATTTCAAAAGAGAAATAAAAAATTCAATACCATAATATGAGGTAGTTGGTTTTACATATCTAGATACAAAATAATATAAGAGTGGGATTACACAACTTGAAAATCAAGATTATGATGATGGTTATAATACTATATATTGGTATGATTTTAATGGTACTGATTATGCATAATATGAATATGGTGATGTTATAAAATATACATAATGGAATGACACTTTTCCTTCACACAGTCATCCTAAAACTTGTATATACATCATGAAGCTTATTGGGAGCATATTACACATATGTTTTATCCTTCCTTGGCTATCCCTTATTATTCACAACTTAGTTTATTACATGACATACCATCTATAGATATTAATAACTTATTAACACACTAATATTTTATTATTCACCTAGGTTATTGAATATAATAGTGTTAAAAATAACTTATGATGATCAACTACATGTATTCATGTATGTTTTTCATGTTTACTTTCATACTTCATGTCTTATGTGTATTCTCTATTTGGTTTATGTAAATTTGAACATTTAATGTGTGTATATTTAAGCCTTCATTTTATTTTTATATGTGTTTGAGTGAGATTTGAGCATGTCCCTTGTATATGGCCCCTTAGCCTTCTATTTCATGTTTTATGTGCTTTATGTGTACTCTTTATTTGTGTGAGTAATGACCATGCCAATTTTTCTCAGTTTTATCAATTTTAGATGCCATGATGGACATCATGCATCTTACCAAACTTTATATTCCATGATGTATATAATGCATCCCTCCCCAAGTTACTCTATTTTAACTTTACATACTCACTTTATATCACTTATATGTGTTATTCACTTATAACATCTATCTTGATAATATCACTATGTATACTTGTTTCTACATGCATCTCACATTAATATTTTTCTATATATAAATGATGCCATGATCCTCCATGTTATCATTATTACTCATATTTATATATTATACATAAAATATATCACATAACTTTATTTTAAAAGTTAAGTAATTACACATGGTCAATAACTCACCTCAAATGAGGGGACATACACAATGGCTTGTCTTAGAAACTGATCCCATATAATCTAGTGCACACAAAAAATTCTACAAAACTCACACAATGGATCACATGACATAATTAGAAAGTACTCATAAATTAGTTTTAGATAGTAGTGTTCTATTTAGACAAGAGTGCACCCTGTTATTTTCCAAACATGGTTTTATTTTCCTAATACCTAGAAAATAGTCACTTTCAAAAAAATTCATAGTCTTGGATAGTACAAAATAAATTTCAAATTTTTTTATAATCTCAATTTACAAAAAACACCTAGGTTTATCTCATATTTTATCAGTTTGGGGGCATCACACATGAAATGTGTTCTTGGTTATCATACATGTGTAAACACTCCTTTTTGGCCACTTTTGTGTCTAAATGGAAATTAGATCAATTTCTTGCAAACAATGCAAATTAAACCTAGAAATCATTGAATATTTGAAATTCATCTGTACACTGAATATTAGTCCTATGAATCACATGAATGCATCTATATTTAGGGTAATACATTATACACAATAATAACCTCTAATCAATTCATCTCCAGTCAAATTTTGACTTAGAAAATAATCAATTTTGACAAGTGTAAAGGACAACCATTTCAAAATTCATAAATGGTAATTACCCTAATCAAAATTTCTCAAATGATTAAATCTAATTAAATGGTTAGTTAAAATACTCATGGCTAATTAATGAATTTCTAAAAAAAAAATTCAAAAAAATCACCTTAAAGATGATATCATGCATGACATAGGTTGAATTTTGTCAAGCACTCAAAATTCATTGCAAAAAAATATCAAATTGTGCAAGCATGCCTCATAAGTGTAAAATTAATTACCTCATTTATGACCTTGGGCCTCCAAAATTGAATGGATTTATGGCCACATGTCTTGATTTTAATATTTATGGTTACAAATTAGTCTCCTCATTTCTAAAAATCTATAAATAGGAGAATACTCACATACTTAAAAGAGATATTTTTGGTGCAATGTTATTATGTAGAATTACCTATAGAAATATTCAACAATAAACACATGCCATATCTAAATGCCAATGTGAAAAAGGAGAGATGATGCACATGCACCATTCAAGAATACTCTTTTCCCACAATTTGAGCACAATCACCCCATGCCAAATTACAATTTGAATTCATAAGGAAGGTAAAGAGTGTTGTTTTTGTCTTTGCATTTCTTGTTGTTTACTTTTCATTTGCTCCCCCAAGTATCTAGGCTTTGAATAATAGTCTTTAATATGTTTTTCATTGTGTTTTAGTCTATTAACACATAGATTAAAATTTTCCTCTAATTCTTTGATTACATAATGACATTACCTATAGGACCAAACACCCCACATTTATCTTAGGAGTGTTTTGGGACTCTTAAAAATTGAAAAAGCTCATTTTAGACCATATTTCTATCATTTTTCAACTAATTTTATTATGTTTTTTATGATTGCAAAATGATGAATTTGACCCTATGTATTGGCAACTTCATCGATTCTATGTTTCTAAGGAAAATAATGACTTAAACCTACAAAAATGATGACTTCGACCATGTATATTGACAAATTTTTTAGGTATAAATATTTTACAAACTCAATGACTTTGTTTCTTTTTTATAGAAAATAATGATTTTGAAAATCATAATCAGTGACTTTGTCATTGCTAAATGGTGACTTTTCTAGTTTATGTGTCTTTTAGTAGTAAGGAAAATGGAAATAATGCATACTGCTAAATAGTGACTTCACTTTGAGATACAACCCAAGAGCTCAAAAAGTCTAAACTTTTTCTTTATTTTTGTAACTTAATCAACTCAAATGAATACACTAATTATTTGATGCAGGGTACAATGTAAAAATAAATAAGTTTGATGCACTAACAAATCCATTTTACACTTTTTATTGAGTTTCAAATCATTTTACACTTATATTTGGGCTTAAAACGTTTTCACACTCTTTCATTTTGGTTCTTAAAAATTTTCCACAACCTTTCCTTTTTTTCATGTTTTTAAAGTTTTTAAACTATATGTACTAAATTATGATCACCTCAATAATTATACTAATTTATCCTAATTCCTATATTTCCTATCCTAACTAATCATTTACCTAAAAATAGCCATCCCATAAAACTTTTTTTCATCCTAAAAATAATTAATCTCCCCATTACACCTATAATAGAACTTATAACCTGCTAACATATTCCCTAAACCAACTAGCCAATTTAAAATTCATTTTTATCCAACTATCATCCTAGCCACCCTACCACCATACCCATTCCTACATCCCTATAGACCCTAAACCTGATTAATTCCCACCAAAACCCCTCATTATCCCCTAAACTAATCAAGAATCCTCTATAACTAGAGAAGCTCCTCTAAAACTCTAGAAGTCTCTAAACTAGAGACTTCTAAATAATTTTAAACTTCCCTAAATTTCCCTCTATTTTCTTATAAAAATACGTGCTTGGACCATGATGAATCTAACTAGGAATCAAAATCAATCTATAAATCCATTAATCCATCATCTTTCCATTACCATTGCATCCATAAGAGCAGTTTAACATTCATCCAAGCCATTATCCAATTCACACAACCATTGGAAGCCATTGTCAAGATCTTGCAAGCAATCCAATAATTCAAATTTTGAACATCAAATAATTAACTTGAAAGTATTGTAATGGATGAATAAGGAGGTAAAAAATATGGTAAGCATGTTCTATTTCTTTTGATTTGTCTCTTTTATCCATTCCTATTAGTGTTATTGAGTTTTAGGTTTTATTGCTAAGTTTGGTAATATTGCTTGAATCTAAAATTTGGTGCACATTTTTGTGACCATGATGGGACATACCTACCTTAATTATTATAATATAATTACTATAAATTATTTAAGTTATTTAAAGACCAATTAGATGTAGATCTAAGCTTAGATTTTCAAAATTTGACACGTACAGGTGAATCACAACTTTGCCCTGGTATTCATGATATTGCATTCATGACTTTGTATAATCTAGGATTAATATTTTAACTTAAATACTAATTATTATGGTTTTTTCAAGATTTTAATCTTTCAAAAAACTATGACTTCAATAGTCATGACTTTATCCTACTAGTTGCGGTATTAAAGGTTATAGTAGAAATATTACAAACCTAATAGTTAGGGGCAAGTTCATGATATATTTATACTAACTATTATTTTTTTTATAAAGTTTGTATATTTATGTTGTTTCTATGTGTAAGACATGAGTGAGAATCACCTTAAACCTATCCATTTATATACTTTTGACAAAACTACAACTTGAATAATCACAATATTAAATTGCTAAACATGGTATTGTAGGATATAGTTGCAATATTATAGAACATAAACATTAAGGGTAATTTTGTTATCTATTCTTTAATATCAATTAATAATAGATATTTATATATATGTCTTTCTCTATTTATGAAAGGTATTCTAAATTTGTGATTTTAGAGAAAGGGGTATTCAACTAAAACTTTAACATTTTGGCCATCTTTGATAAAATTGTGACTCCCTCAGTTATGATATTACTCTGTTAACTATAGTATTATCATTGATAGATGATATTTTTTCTTCCTTCATAAAACTAGTAAAATTTTGATCTCTTTATTTTCTATATCATCAGTAGAGGTATCTTAGGTTTTATAAATAGGGTTATAAGGTTCTTTTAGTAAAGATAAGATTGCTTATTGTCAAAAAATCTTAACCATTTTTCAAACTAAGTATTTTTACTGAATATCCTTTTACCTATAGGAAGAACATTTTATAGTGTTCTTTCTATGTGTAGGATCTACAGGGGTAGGAATAAAATATAAAAAACATCTCAAACCCCATCACACAAACTATTTTGACCTATTCGACAAAACTACAAATGTAATAGTTGCAATTTTATTATGCAAGTTGTGACTTTATCACTTAAATTCATGACTTTATAGATACCTAGTTAAAATATTAGCTTAGGACCTTTAGTTGATATTAGGCTTAAAATTTTTAGTGGTTGTAGGTTTTTAAAGCAAATATCATTCTACTCAAATAACATAGGATTACATTTTATAATATTTGTCATAAAATTATATTTTGATTATATATATTATATCTACCTTGTAATAATTTTGACCTAGTATAGTTACTTTAGGACATTTTATTTTTCTTGATATTTTATATAATATCACGTAATTTTATCTTTTGGTAGTTATTGTTTTGTCAATGTAAGTAGTGATATTGTTACATAATCATGGTTTTGTTAGATAACCATGATAGTTTGCTAACAATTTTCAAATTCATAACTTGTGACTTGTGATTTTATGAGTTAAGTTGTGGTATTGTTCATTCTAGTTGTGGTTTTGCTTTGTGCACTCATAATTTTATAGGGACTCATAAGTTTGTAAAAATTTAAACTATTAGCCCCATTTGTTGTAGTACCCTTTAATATTTAGGCATCCAAATCAGATTTATAACCTTTGTGTTTATAGGGAAGGGTGCCTCTTAGTATTTTCTCCTAAGTTTTCACTATATTTTTGATATATAGTTAATATTTTTATATATTTTTTGTTATAAAGATCATTTCTTGTATATACTTGTTTATATGTGTATGTATTGACTTGTAAATAATCATTATATTATTCCCCTTACACTTAGCTAATTAATTATATCATGTGTTTCCTTATCTATTATCCCTTCCCCTAAAATAACATGTGACATAGAATTGACAGCCACACATGGGCTTAGTATATAGGGGTTGATGATGTGGATTTTATCACCATGCACTAACTAAACTCCATGTTCTGATAGAGTCTAAATATTAGGAGAGTTATTGTTACATGTCTAAGAAAAATTCCCCATAAAGGATTCCATGGGGTGAGGGGAGATTAGGATCCAAAACATAAGATGGTCAGACAATATCTTACATAGACTTGGGCCCCAACATAACTTCATGTATATTTTGGATGCACCTAAAACCTTTTTTCTATACCTATATTAAGGGACCTTAGATGTAACTTGTGTACCACTACAAGAGTTAGTATCAATTTTGAAGTAGCCATTAAGTGTGAGTGGGTTTGAGAGGGTTTTATTGATATCATAATGGGTCATTAGCCTACAGCCTCACCCATGAATCTATTAGATGGTATGGGAATTGGGTCACACACCCATTACAATTGACTAATATAGGATCGTACTTATGTATGTTGTTTGAGTGTTATGATTAGACCCATATTATTTTTGAACTAATTTGGTAATACCCATATTTTGTGTGATACCTTAGAGACCCCTAGGTTAACACATCATATTATCATCATATCACATCCTAATTTCTCATCTTTGATCATTTACCCATCTTATTGATCATTCATCCCCATTTGACATTCTATTGTTTATACCTAGTATCCATATAGTACCCATCCTCTTGATCAATATCCATTTCATACCTTGGCCATTATATTTTATTCATCATTATATCCCATCTTAGTACTCATATCATTCACCTATATATACTAGTCATCTACCTCCCATTTGTCCTTTCTCACCCATAACCAACATCCATATAGTATTCATATTTGATACCCATTTTCTATATCTCCTCCATTCCATATCCCTTTCATATTACCCTTGACCACTATATTTTGTACATATATTCATCATATTATCTCATATTCACACCATATAGTCCATCTTCTACATCTATTATCTACTAATCCATCCCATAACATTTTTATATAGTAATATCCTATCTCTTATCCATTTATGTGTTTTTACCAATTTTTATCTATCATACCAATTTTTGTGTAATACCACCCCATATTCATTTCATACTATCTTTGACCAATATCTTTTGAACCTATATCTACTCTATCATCTCATATTCACCCTATAGTGTCCATCTTCTATTTCCTACCCATACAATGTATATTCATCCTATAACACTTAAATATAGTATCCATCACCTTTTCAAATATTTATTTTATACATTAGCTTATATATACCATTTTATCTCTTATCCATGCTTCTATATCTAATATCCATCCCATATACATATTTCATATAATCATCACCCCTTTCAAGTCTTTCTTTGTAGAATAAATTATTTTTATCACCTTATCTCATATCCATCTTGTTGACCAATTCCATGTCACACCATTTTGTATATAACTTATATATAGATACTATCCACACATATCATATTTTATTTAATATCTAACCTCATCATAACTTCCATCCTACTAACACCTTCATTTATTAATTAACCCTTTCAAAACTTTTCTTTGCAGACTAGCTTATATATATCCTCTATCCATTTGTATATCCATCTTTTTTACTAATTTTATTATACCTATCCATTATGTATATATATTACCTATAACTACCATCCACCTTATCATAATTAATCTATCCCCATCACATTCTCACATTAACATCTAACTATTATCCACTTCACTTCATCTATACCACAACACATTTGTCAATAATCATCCTCCCTCTCACATATTTTATTTAGTGATTAGTTTGACCTCATCTCTTTTACCTTCATTTGTGCACAACTCATCTTGAGTGGTTTTAATCCTTGTCCAATCCTATATCTATCACCTATCCTTTTCATTTATTACACATCTTATTTCTCACCTTATATATCACATGTGTCTCATACTCAACAAATTCCATCCACTTTAAATACTAGGTTTAATCTTGAAAATCAATATTTTAGTGGTCACCCATCTTCCTTGATTATAATTTATGACTTATAATTTGGATTATAAATATACATAGTCTTATAAGATTATAATATGGCACCCATCATTTGCATTCATCCTTATCAGGTACCTCTATCAACTAGCACCCATCAAATTATCTCTTTTATAGTAGACAAAGTATTTTATCCCATCACTCTTATTCATCATTTCTATATTATTATCTTAAGATACTTTATCTCTTGGTAATTATTATTCATCCCACCCTCTTACATCATTCTCTTTTAACCACTAGTAGATTTGATATTTAGATGGAGGTAGTATTTTAAGACTTCCATCTCATCCATCACATTTCATCACATCTCTATTTAATAATGGTTATCCATACCTAAGCCCAACTTAGGATTGGATAGGCATCCAACCAATAAAATAAACCATTGGGATATATAGTTAACCCAACTCAAGAACATGACAAAAATCATAGTGATTTGCACACACCTAGGGAAGATGCAGAAAGTTTTAACCCCAAACATAATGATAAAGTTTGAAACTTAATAGAATATTATCTATATGATAACCATGACCATGTCCTAGTTAATTCCATAGAAATATGGGGCACATTACCTTACACTTTTGATTGTACCCTCTTACACAACTTAGTCCATCTTCTATCACATCTAAACATACCTTGTCAACATGTTAATAACATACCCAAAGAAGAATAAGGTGTGGATCATGTGTTTCTCAATGAATGATGCCCATCAGCCCTTCATAATAAGCACATTGAGGCTAATTAGTGAAAATATTTCATAAAGGATTACCTAGACTAATTGACACAAGAAATCAACCTTATACTCCACAATCAACACCCACCATATCCTAGACAAAATAATACAAATAATAATGATCATAATATTAATACCACTAATAGTGCCAACACCACCAATTCTTTAAACAATGGAAAAAATATTCATATCACCCATAGTACCCATATCCATCAAGTTAGTCAAAATCAAACTACCAATCCTCTTAGGGATCCTACTTTTGCCCAAGAATAGAGAGTGATGAAAGAGACCCTTCAACAAATAGATCCATTATCAAAAGAACTTAAATATAAGTATGAAGACTTTTTTCCTTACCCTTAGACATAAGAATTTTTCATATACCTTTTCCTTCACATTTTTAAGTACCTAAATTTGAGAAATATCAAGGAAAGGGAATCTTGGAGATCATGTCCAATAATTTTATGTGGCTTTCCATGAGGTGGATTATGAGGATGCTTAATTATTGAGACTCTTTCTTGAACGTCTCATACGGGCCACTTTGGAATGGTTTATGCACTTATCTAAAGGGTCAGTATCTAACTTTGGAGATCTAATAATATAATTTGTAAGACACTTCTCATTTAATATTGAGGATTATATCTCCATAATTGAGCTTTATAATACCAAATAATGAAGCAATGAAAGCCTAGCATATTTCTTAAAAAGATGGAAGAGTTTGGAAATCTATTGAGGTGCACCATACCTAAGAAATAATTGTTCAATATTTTTGTAGACAAACTCAATTCTAAACTCAAGTACTAATAAAAATTACTATGTTCCAAGACCTTTGATGAGATCATAGAGAAATCAATGCAAATAGAGAAGTCCCTTATTGAAAAATGGACTATCAATCTATATTGTTGAAATGAGCACACTCAAAATCAAGATAATTCTTTTCTTGTAAAATTTTCATTCTTCAATAAGAACAAGAATATTGTGGATGATAGGGTAATATATTCTAAATAACAACATGTATAGATAGTTCAAAAGAAAGGCCCCACATAACAACCCAACCCAATGTCTCTTCCATTCGAGTATCATGAGGAAAGCCAAAGCATCTTATAGGAAAAATAACACTTACAATCTTGGGATTTCCCATAGAAACAATCTTGGATCAATTGATTATTACTGACATGATAACATTGCCTAAAATTAGACTTTTGAAAGATCACCAACCAAAGCCATATTGGTATCATGAAGATGAGTTCTATAAGTACCACAAGGTTAAGGGCCATGATATAGAATGGTGTATGTAATTACAACATTACATACAAGATTTAATTGAGAGGGGTGATATTGAAATTGAAAGATAAACTTCCCCAAATTAGTCAACAAATGGGCAACTTGGCATTTATAAAGATCTACTTCCAAAACATGACCAAAGGAATCAAAGACCAAGGTCAAGATTCTTCATTAAATTATACTAACTACCAAAATGTCCCTTACCATTACATCAACACCATTAAAATACAAAATGTCCAAGAACCCACTTCATCCTCATCCCCCATCCTAAAAATTAATCAAGCCACTATTGATTTCATCATTACTACCAGATGTAATAAGATCATAGTTCTGACGGCACATCCTAAAGACCATTCCATTTCATCTAATGCCCAAAAGCAAAATGTCTCTAAGAAAGCTTCAATATCTTCTAATAAATACTATAATATCATTCAACAACTTGAGAAGACTCCAACTCAAATATCTTTAATGGAGCTTCTTATAACATCATCTTTACACAGAGAAATATTAAATCGAGTACTGAATGATCTAAACTCCTTAGTAACTTGGATACTAATCAGTTTAAGACACTAGTAGCATAGTTATCCCCTTAATAGTAGATCAATTTTAGTGCCTAGGATATGCCTCCCATTGGCTCACATCATAATTACCCCTTTTATATTGAAGTAACCATTTGTCACCATTTAGTTTCTTGAGTCCTCATAGATGGAGGATTAGTTCTTAATTTATGTAATCTAAATTTTTTGAATAAATTAGGATATTTAGAATCATCACAAGGGATCACATTTACAATGATTAAGGCTTATGATGACAATTAAAGTCTATCATTTAGGACCATTTATCTTCCCATTGATATAGGATTCATAGTGCATCATACTTTAGTCCATGTTGTGGATTTGGATTTGCCATATAACATGTTTCTTACAAGGCCATGGATTCATGATATATAAGCTATTCCATCAACCTTACATCAGTGCCTAAATTTTACTCACTCCAAAATTGAGGTCACCATCCTCAAAGTCATAGACCATTTTCATACTTATCAAATGGATTAATCATCATCACCATCACCTCATCTTGGCACAGATAATTCTATCTTCAGTCTAATAGATGCTAAATACATCTCCCTAAACTATCTTGAATCCACATCCAATAAACTACCTTATGTCACCAATTTGAAGATAACATCAAAAAGATATGGAGAATATGAGTAAAAAATGTTTTGTGTTGGTGATTTACTTTTCTCTATCCACTTAGTCATGGGTCCTCGGCCATGAGAAAAGCTAATCCCATCAAATACTAGTTTTGATTCATAGCTTTCTCAGGTCCTAGATTCTTGTCTAATGAATACATTGAATATGGGGATGATTCATTGTCCATTTTATATGATGAGGCTCTCATTTCTCCTAAAAAACAATATCCCTTAGTTGAGATAATGATTAAGAATATGCATTACAAAGGAAAGGGATTCAACAAGTAGGAACAAGGCTAGCTTGAGCCCATTATGGTTTAATAATATCCATAATATCTTGGACTAGGGTACAAAAAATATGATGATGACCTAACCAATATCATTGTGGATTATCTTTTGATCCTTTGGGCATCTCTCCCTAATGAGGACATTGAAATGGGTTTCATATGTAGTCTCTTTGAGGATCTCACTACCACTAACCTTTTCACAGATATCACCATCTCCACAATTAACATTTCCTTCCATTATCCATCACTTATATATTGGGATTAGAAAAAGGAGCCTTCCTTTGACATGTTTCAAAATTATTTGGATATTTTGGAATATATGGGAGCCAAAGATTTCATGCCATTCAGTGACCATAAAAAGGGATTTTTTATCAATATTTGTCAATCAACATACTTCGAGAAGTATCAAAAATTTCACAATCAAAGTGAAGAATAACACTCTAAAGAAGAAGAGCCTCACCAAACACCAGATGAAACTTTATATGGCTTATTTGAATTAGAATATTATTTTGACATCAACACTAAGATCTTAGGTTACTTTGCTTTAGACATTCTTAAAATATCATTACCTCCATATTTTCAAGAACAATCACCCTCCCTTATTGAGAATGTGATTAAAGTCAATATTGGGATGGATCAAAATCCGAAAATGGCTAAACTAGGTGCATCTCTCATATCAAAGGAACATGAAGTAATCATAGATATAATTAAAGAATTTATTGACATATTCACATGAAGTTATGCTAACATGCCTAGATTAGATCCTTCAATAGTAGTCCACCACTTGGTTGTGCTTCTGAAAGAAAAGTCAAAGAAATAAAAATTAATAAAGATGCATCCCAAGGTGGATTTTTGGTCAAATAATAGTTACAAAAATTCTTGGAAGTTAGTTTTATTTACACTATAGATTATTTAGATTATATTTCATATATTGTCCCTATAACCAAGCCTTAAGACAAAATTATAATTTTTATAGATTTTAGGGATATCAATAAGGCATTTCCTAAATATGACTTCCCACTTCCTAACATTGACATGATTTTATACTCTAATTCTAACTATGAAATACTCTCCCTCATGGATGGATTCTTAGGATATAATAAAATCAAAATTTCACCTAAGGATTAGCACAAAATAGCTTTTATTACTGAATGGGGAACATTTTGTTACTAGGTCATGCCTTTTGGCCTTAAAAACATAAGCACAACCTATCAATAGGATATGAAAATCATATTTTATAACATGATTCATGACATTACTGAGGATTATGTGGATGAAATTTTTAGGAAGTCTCATCTAACATCAGTTCACCTACAATCCTAAGATGAATTTTTGAAATATTGTAAGAATATAAAGTAAGGTTAAATCCAAAGAAATGTGTATTCAATGTTGCTTCAAGAAAATTATTAGGATTTATAGTATCAATAAGAGGCATAGAATTAAATCTATTAAAGGTTAAGTCAATCACATAATTCTTCCACCTTATAATCTTAAGCAGCTTTGAAGTCTTCATGGCAAGCTACAAGCCATAAGGTGATTCATCTCTTAGCTTGTAGATAAATGTTATTCCTTCACTCAGATACTAAATAAGGGGACTACCTTTCATTATAATTATAAATTCCAACAAAACTTTGATAATATTAAAAAATATTTGGCTAATCCACCTTTATTATCACCACTTGTCTCAACAAGACCTTTGCTCTTATATATTTCAACAACCCCATGTGAAATTGGTGCTCTTCTAGCACAGCACAATAATCAGGGAAATGACTAAGCCATATACTATCTAAAGTATCACATTAATATCCTATGAGATAAACTATACTCCAATAGAAAAGGCATGTTTATCCATGGTTTTTATATCATAGAAACTTAGGCACTACATGCTGAATAATTAGGTACAACTCATTGCCAAAGTTGATCCACTATAATATCTATTGTCTAAATTAGCTCTTTTGGGAATAATGGTAAAATGGATAACACTACTTAGTGAATTTGACATTTAATATTTCAATAAAAAGGATATAAAATTACAAGTTATATAAGATCAATTATCTAAGGCACTACTTGAGGTGACTGAGCCCCTTGTCACAAACTTCCCAGATGAGTCCATAATGAATACTTCACAATCAAATAGCTAGAAAATATACTTTGATGGCTCATTAAATACACATGGGTTAGGGGTAGGAGTCCTCCTTGTGACCCCATAAGGTGATCTTATTATGAAATCTTTCCACCTTACCTTCCTATGTACCAATAACATATCAAAATATGAAGCTTTGATAATAGGACTTCACCTAGTTATTTAGTGGAACATCCAACACTTACAAGTATTCAGTGACTTAAAACTAATTATCAAATAGGTCAATGACAAATTCCATAGAAAGGATGAAAATTTAATTCCTTATAGATAGTTGGTGGATCAGTTTAAGACAAATTTTCAATCCATATCATCTGAATAACTTCCATGAGGAAGTAATAAAACAACTGATTTAATGGTGACTATTGTTTCACTCATCGACCTCCCTAAAGATGTTTTCAAAGGTAAATTTTTGATTGATCATTTGATTAAGCTATCCCTTTAGTTAATGGATCCAATTCAAATTTGTGCAATTAACGATCCTAGTTTCCCTTGGTACCATGACATTTATAGGTACTTCTATGACAACATCTTACACTAAACCTTAATCATCACCAATGTAAAGCCTTTATTCATTAAACCTATCAATACACCATCTTTGGTAGCATGATTTATCATTGAGGCTATGATGGAACCTTTTTGAGGTGTTGGACATTAAA
>JARHVA010003614.1:1482500-1502500 GCA_037957365.1 Torreya grandis | reverse complement strand
AAGAAATCAATTTATCAATATTACAATTTAAGATATTGGCAACCTTCATTTAAATAATACCAAATGGCAACCTTCATTTACAGATTTTTCTTCTCGATTTCTATTACAATGGATGTAACATGGACCATATCCTTGAAAATTGCTCCTAAATTTAGAATTCCCCCTTCATGGGACATTTGCCAAAATAATCTTAAGTAGGAAAATTCTTTTATTATCCATTTTTTATTCCTATCAAAATTTATAACGTATTATGTCGAGAGGCAAGGTAACTATAATGATAGATAAGTGGATATGAAGAGTGAGTGTAATAGAATGAGAAGTGAATAAAAATGATGATATTGAATTTGATGCCCATATAGTTAATATAGGGCATTTTTCTTCTTGTTCAAAAAATGTAATTGAAAAATGTGATGTCTTAGATTTACAATTGAGATTGGAGTCCATTGTGCAACCCATTTTTTTGTGTTAGACGTAATGGTGTAGTGAAATTGAGGCCACATATCATCAATTAACAAAATATTCACATAGAAGGTGATATAGTCATTAATTAATGTGAAACCCTTCATTAAATAAAATTATATAACAAATCTAATATACACACCTGAAAATAATACATCTCAATGTTTTCTAAATAAAATAGTCTAACATAAATTCTGGAGTGATCTTACTATTATCCCTCATTTTATTATGGTATAAGGTTGATTCTTATATAAAATTTCCTAGCATGTTGAAAATTAATAGTGTCCATTAATTTTCTAAGTAATTTGATCTAGGCATAGGCTATCAAAATCATCTCTATAAAACCTCAGCTCACTAGCATGTCTCAACTGCACACCTAATAATGTTTGCCAATGAAAAACCATTAGATACTCCAGCTCTCACTCCACAAGTGTACCTAATGGTCATTACATAGTGATGTGCTCCTATATCTAGATCTATAACAATAATTAAGGTCTAGAACTATTCTCTCATATATTCTCCCAAGATAAGATTTTGGTATAAATTTGCTAGCATTACAGAACCCTAGGTGAATACTCAGTGATCCTACACCATGTTTTTGACTACATATCTAAGGCCAAAGTGGAACCACTATCCATTCTTGTCCATTAGGAAAATGCCAAAAATAAGAGACATAGCTGCTAGTGCCAATATATCCAAAATCCCCTCCCATAAGCATCTATCAATATATATGCACTTGTCCCACATCCCCACTTATAAATTGGCCCAAGGCATTACAATGTTTAAATCAATATACATGATTATTAATATATATTATAATCGTACATGGGTAAATGAAAAATCTTGTATATATCCTCAAGTGTCATGCTCATCTCTCCGATAACAAAATGGAAAGTGTTAGTATCTAAATGCCAACACTCTACTAATGTTGTAATCAATGCTTGATCAATGTGAATAGTAGGCATAGTAGCCATGTCATGCAACCCAATCAACTCTAATACCCTAAACTCCATTGGTGTCATCCATCACCTCTCATGTAGAAATTATATATTCCACAATCATGATGCCATCATACATAGATCCTTCTTCATATATCACCATTCACTTATCACTACCTTTGTCATCATATACCTATCCTATCTATCCAAAACCCCTACAACAACAACTAATCCATAATCCTTAAAACACTATCACATATCACAACTATATAAAACACCCCTTTACCTACCATATTACTCCCATCACCCTAGCCTATCCTCATATCTCAATAACACATCCCCACACCTATTTGATGTTAACATATAACTAACCTAATCAATACACTAATATGTGTCTCCTAACATCCACATAATCACTTTACCCTATCTAATATCATGTTATCTATCTAACCTACCTAACTAACTTAGATAACTAACTAATATGACATCCTACATCACCCTACATAACTAAACCATGCTAAGATATACCCATTTTCTTATCCCATGTAAAATTGTAACTTGTGAAATGCCCCCAGTCATGGTTTTGATAATTTGATAATTTTCTAGTAGTAATATTACAATACTAAAACTTTCCATTATTAATATTAAAATATCACAAATCCCATATTATAGTATTTAAATACCATAATTGAGGACTTGTGGTATTGTAATACCATAGGTCAAACCTACAAAGTCATAACTTGGGATGATGATATCATGACTGAGGGCAAAATTGCTAGTCATGGTATTGTTGGATCAAGTTTGTTATCATTTTTTTCTTGCTAAATCTATCTCTAAATATTACTCAAACTAAAAAATAAAAAAAATACTGAGCTAGAGTCTTTATTACTCATTATAGGTCCAACATAAATCTTTCTTTGGTCTCTTAGACTCTCTTGCCATGATGAGAAGCTCATGGTAGTTGGTCCATGGTTTCACCTCAAAGCACAAATCACAAGAAGTCAATAGGACCAAATGACCCACTTTTGACTCTCTTATACCATATGACCCCCTTACCTACACACTTAGTGACCCATTACTAACATAAATTGGCTCTAATATCACCCAATTAACTAATTGTCCTCATATAATAAATTTTAGTCTTCCTCTAACATCATCTGAGGCATAGAATGTCCAAACCCTTATCATTAAACTTATTCAAAAGTGAGAACTACATCATCTTGAGGTCTTTTAGGACTATTTAGGTATTACTTGGCCATATTTTAGTATCCAAGGATACCTCAGCCGCCATTTATCTCTCATCACTATCCAATTCTTGGATTAGTCACTTGACATGCATATGTCCCTTTTAAGCCCCAAATCTTATGGGCAGTATCTCATTGTCTCCAATCAACAATCCTTATCACTATTACCTATACTTTGAGTATTCCTTATCATGTATCCTTATTACAAGACTCATCATCAGCTTCAAATCATCTTATTTTAATCAATTTTGTATTATAAATCCTAATACTTTCTAGACATTTGTCCTTTATCTAGAACCCACCACTTGATATACTTTATGATCACCACTCTTTGGTCATTTATTTGGTTAATTAGGTAATTCCAACCCCATCAAAGTCCTAGTCTTATCCCACCCTGATATTTTTCATTTGAGTGAATTTCCAAGTCATTTCCTCCTCACATACTCCCTCAAGGGCACAAAATATCCTACTAACATTTGATACCATCCAATATCATGGTTTTTATTTGAAAGATCATTACTCCTTCCAATAATAATTCTCTTTTAAAGAGGGTCAAAATTATGTACTAAATTATGCTCACCCCACTAATTATACTAATTTAGCTTAATTCCTACATTTATTAGCCAAACTAACCATTTTCCTAAAAATACACCCATTCCTATATCCCATAAACCTTTGTTTCATTCCCTAAACCAACGAGCCAATTTAAAATTCATTTTTATCCAAATATCATCCTAGCCACCCTAACACCCTACCCATTCCTACATCCCTATAGACCCTAAACCTAATTAATTCCCACCTAAACCCCTCATTATCCTCTAAACTAATCGAGAAACCTCTATAACTAGAGAATACCCTCTAAAACTCTAGAAGTCTCTAAACTAGAGACTTCTAAATAGTTTTAAATTTCCCTCAATTTCCCTCTATTTTCTTATAAAAATACATGCTTGGGCCATGACCAAGCTAGTTAGGAATAAAAATCAATCTATAAATCCATTAATCCATCATCTTTCCATTACCATTGCATCCATAAGAGCACTTTAGCATTCATCCAAGCCATTATCCAATTCACATAAACATTGGAAGCCATTGTCAATATCTTGTAAGCAATCCAATAATTCAAATTTTGTACATCAAACAATTCAAGTGCAATTCTTAGAATGGAGGCACAAGGAGGTAAAAGGGATGGTAAGCATGTTCTATTTATTTTGATTTACCTCTTTTATCCATTTTATTGGTATCATTGAGTTTTAGGTTTTATTTTTAACTTTGGTTATATTTCTTGAATCTAAAATTTGGTGCACAAAAACATTTCACTTAGTGTTTAAAATTAACCAAACAAATTTCAAAGTTTTAATTTCTAAGTCTTAAGAAAATTTCTTCAAAAATATTTCTATTTGGGTGCTTAAAACTTTTTAATTTAACACCCATTTCATGTTTTATTTTTGTTTGAGTGTTATTTTGTGAAGTCATATGTATGTAATCCCCTACTTAGGGTGACTTAAAAACATGACTAATCTACTTGTTTCTTGTATCCCTAAGTTCAAGTCATTTATGCTCTCCCCTCATTTTATTGGATGTGGGTGACTCAAGATTAAATTTTTCCCATTTTATTTTATTTTGCTTAGTGAGTGGGAGTTCATCACCTCTTTTCATGTTCTCTAGGGGTTTATTAACCTAGGGTTTAATCTCCTAGAATCATACTAACCCTGCTATCTGATGGAGTATATAAATTGAGTATGATATTTGATCAAATAGTGGTTCAATGGTTAACCAAATGAATTAAATTTTTAAGGTGTGGAGTGTAAGCCCTAAGTTGTTAAAGGTCTGAGTAAAGTAAATCAAGGTATAAAATATACAATAAATACAACCACTAACTTTTGAAAAACCTAATATAAAATAAGATTTCTAATAATAGCAATGAATGAAATAAATGAATATTTATCTAGAAAGTACTTGAGACAAAGGATTTAGAGGCTGAAAACTAGTATAAGATCTGGTCTAGGTATCATAAATAGGATCTAAGTGTCAAAAAATCTTCTAGATAATAAAAATTTACCCTAGATAGTAGTGTTATGGTACTTGTGTACACTTATGGTGTTAGTATCCTTTATGTAGGAACTATTTTGATATTTTAGGAACACCTATGTTTGAGTTTTCTAATCTTATTCCTATGTGGATAAACCCTAATTCATTATATATGATTTATTTTAATTGATTTTATATGTAAACCCTAGACCTCTATGTGATTAGAGCATTTGACTTGGAAAAATTAGTAAACACGTGGTATTAGTTGGGTAGGATAGACATCCTCAACACCCCATTATGATGAGAGTTGCCTATATACCAATACTCTAAGGAGCGATCAAGCCTAATTTAGTTCTCCCCACCTAATTAATAGTGTAATTAAAGCTATTAAAAATTCCATATTGAGTTATTTGAGTGAGGATTTATACTATAAATCTATGTATTTAGAGCTCAAGAGGGTTGTAGATGATTGTATACAAAAGTAGGGAAGAATAGGAATTGATAACCTTGATTGTGCATAATTTATTTTGAGTTTATTTTTGTGAATTTGTATCTAATTTTCTTCTAGTGGATAAAGGGATAAAATTCATGTATATTTACTAATTTGGTGCTTTTACATGGTTTTAAATATGTTTAGGTCAACCCTAGGTGTTTTAGGATTTGAAAAGATACCCATTATATCTCAAAAGAGGGAAAAGGATAATAGCACCCAAATAGGATAATAACATTGTGTCACTACTATCCAATTATGGTGATAGTGTCTAGGTGGAAAAAATTGAGTTTCTAAGGGCTTGAATTCCTAAGTAAGGGTTTAGGGCTGATTTTGAGATATCTAAGGATGTGTATGGTAAATACAAAAGTTAGATAAATGTCTAAATAGACCCTAGGGTAGATTTAGGGATAAGCTAGGAATGGGTGGTCTCAAATAACACTCTTGGAAATCTAGTGTCATTTTTAGATGATTAAATTTGAGCCCCCCTTTATTCTATAAATACAAAAATTCAAAATGACTAGGTTAAAGGAAAAATAAGCATACTTATACTTACTTATGAGGTAAAGTTTATGAATTGGATATTAATATTTGAAGTGTGTTCCATTTCATGTCATAAAAATGAAACATACATAGATATGTCCTTACTTAAAATATATCAAAAGAAAATAAAAAATTGAGTAAAGAGATAAGAGAGATAAAAGGAATGAATACACCTCATTAGGTATATGAACCAATACATAAACTTGGTGACATATTTTGTGTGTGTTAGGTAGTGATCAAATTAATGAATATCTTGGATTGAGTTGATGTGTTATTATATCTCCATGTGTGAGAAGATCAAGGATTAAATACAATTTTTAATCCATCATTTCCCACACTTGACTAGTGGATCATGACCTATGAATATCTTATATTACACTGATGTCTTGTCCAACCATCTTATTTAGGTGGTTAAAGAACTCAAGTACGCTATGCCTTCATATTTGCCTACCCATGTGTAGTAGATGAATTTATAACTAAATTTTTCAATGTTATTAAATTTTTATGATTGTAATTGATATTTTATATAATGGTTATATGGCCACTCAAGAACTTTGAAATGAAAATCAGCCTAGGGGCCTCCTTGGGCACTCGGGTATGAAGCTCAGAGACTATGTGATAATGTTAATCTATGCATATGAAGTAATGCATAAATATCATGTATTAATTATAACATGGTGTTTGGTTTGTACAATTTATAGAGTTACATGGATTTTTTCATTCCATTTGATTAATTGGTGCATAAGTGAGCATACATAAATAATGTCTCATGCACATGACCCCAAATTTGATATTTGAGAATATGAATTCTAGATTGAGTTGTAATAATCTATATCTAAGTATCCAAAACTAAATTAGAGTTATCATGATTCCCCCAAACTAATAAAAATGGTATGATTTTATGTAAAACTAAGAAAACACTTGTAATCTATAATTGAATCTATGCAAACCTAGACTATAACTATTGTGACCTTTTGGCAAACCTATATTTTTCTAATTTTAGGGATATTGGACAATATCACCATAACTTGGACAATAGTGTTGTAGCACTAGTGTAAAATTTTGATTATATTGTCCAAATATGTTATTTTTTTTCCAAACTAACTATAATCTCTATCTGATTATTTTCCTTTATGTTATTCTAAAATTAAGCTCTGTATTTTATGTCTGCATGGTGTAATTTATACTCTGAGTGTATTCAAATGGCATGAATGCTATGATAAACCTTTGTGAATTTCCCTTATTTTTAAGGTATTTGTTGAACCTATGAAATAACTATCCTAAAAATAAAAAACCTCTACATGATATGTGTTAACTTGAGTAGATATGATATTTGCATAATAAACCAATATACTGTATATACATGACATTGAAATATAATATAATTTGAGTGTAAGTTGGTAATATACAATGTATGTTATATCTATAATTCATAAGTTTTTCATGATATATATATAAAAATTTAAACATGTGCATTAACAACAAATTTCAATAATAAACTAGGTAACTATCTAGGGGGATGGGGTGTGATGTCCATCATAACACCTAAGAAGGAAGGGGAGATGCATGAGCCCCCTTATGGAATATAAAATTAGAGTATGTAAAAATTAAGATACAAGTGTCATGGCCATGAAACATACATGAAAACATACACAAAACACACATGAGGGATGCAAATTAGGCCAAAGAGACATTATACAAGGGACATGAGCACATGCCATTAAATATAAGAAGGTAATACATAAAAGGACATGTTTAAATGTATACATATAAAAAGTGAAATCAAGTTGGATTAAATATACATAGGATTACATGTTTAAATTTCCACATACATAATCAGGAAGGAACACACAAGGACATGGGCACATGTCCAAAGCATATATATAGTGAAAGGAAGTGGTTTAGCATTGTAGAACAATGGCATATTTAAATTAACTTGAATAGATGTAGAAGAATATATGAAAAATCAAGTCTAAATTAATAAATATATAAATGAAAGTGTGTATGAGCATGTGATTAAAATATGTATAAGAGAACAGATGTACATAAACTAAATCTAGAGTAGTAGTATTTGACAAAACTTTAGGATGATAAATATCAATATATAAAAAATTCTAAATTTGTGATATAGAATTTTTAAAGGTGTAATTTGGATATTATAATTATGTATAGGATGCCCCCAAATGGGTGAATTTATTAAATGAGGAACTTGTGTATGTGCCCATAGTGGGTATATAGTAATAAATTTGGATTTGTGTGGTGGACCTAAGTTCTGTAAACATATACAAACACTATAAAAGAACAAATTAATCATGTATGTATGATAAAACTAACTACATTAACAAAGATAACATATATAGTACCTATCAAGTATAATAAATGTAAACATGGAAATGCGAAAATATTTGAATGTTTTTGTATTTTGAACATGTTATATTATTTTTGTGTTTTCTAAGTATTATATATATATATATATATATATATATATATATATATATATATATATATATATATATATATATATATATATATATATATATATATAAGTAACATGGAAATGAAACTATATACAATTAATTTGGGAAAATTAAATCTATGTAAAAGTAAGGAGAGATAATACTAAAAAATGAGTCTCGTGAGAGACCCACCCTCAATAGATCATGTGTCAAAAATAGGAATGGTAACCTCTCATGTAGTGTGATTGATATGTTATAGTTTAATTGAGATACAATGTGAATATAAGTATTATTCATTATTGGTATATTATAAATCATAATAATCAAGATTATTCCACTTAGCATTATCATCTTGATTTTGAACCATAGGAATGCTAGTGTTGCCTTTTGTTCTATCTAGATGAGCATAAGGAATTTCATTATACTATGGAATTGACCTTTATAAATTATGCTTTGAGATATTCTATGTGATCCTACCCTTTGAAATCCTACTTATTTTATTCATATGGTGCTTTGGATATTATTTTTTTAGAAATCTTCATTTGAGAATGCTTGTTGGAGTAGCATGATTATGAATTTGCAACTAATGTGGATGTTCCTTTTGTAATATGACATTTGTGTCTTGATATTTTTCTTTGAAAAATTATATATGTGAATTATTTACCTTATTATGTTCCATAAATCCCAAACCTTCTTTACCAACATTATCAACTACTAGAATAGGATTGGTGATGCCTTAAGCATGTTTTCCCAAACCTTGACCATGATAATCAAATTATTTTAAATATTATTTATCAAACCCATAATAATTTAAAAGTGGGACATCATTATGGAGAGGTATATTTGTATCTTTTACTTGATTTACTTAAGCTTTTTTTACTATTTTTTGATCTGATTGTGATTTGTGAGCCTTTTTTAATTTTGAGTTATGCTTTAGTAAACACTTTTGTAATGTTTCTAAATTTAACCCCTTTTGAATTTGTGCATATAAAATTATATGTTTTTTGGATTATGTGTCACTTTTTGAGTCATTTATATCAATTACTTATATTTTTCTTTTCAATCCTAAATATGAATCAATGTAGTTCCCATGCATTCTATGATATGCACAATAATATCTAGATCTCCTCATGGGTGTAGAGGAGCTAGGTTGATATTTAATTATTTACCTTAAAATATTTATTAAAATTATATTTGGTCTTTTAATCATTTTAAAATCACTAGTTTTAGATGAACTCTTTTGTGATTTATTATTTTGATATATAGCGTTACTTGCCACAAATTGACTAAGTGAAGATACATATACATGATTGACACTAGTGTGCCCTAGAGGATTTTGTCTTGTAATATGATTTTTAAAAGTTTTAATATTTTCATGTAATAGTTGATTCTAATTTTGAAATTCTGAAATGAACCTACTCATACTGATAATTCCATCCTTTAGAATCTCACAAGTGCAGACCCTAGTTAATTGTGATTGAATTTGTAGGAACACGCCCTATAGAGAAGAGGTGGAGGCATGGATAGGATGAGTATGGGAATTACTAAAAATAGTATAGGATGATTCATCTCATAGAGGATTGTAACATGGACCTAATTATAAGGAAATTAGATATCACCCTCATAGAGATGTGGAGGAGAAGGAGATTATTTCATGTGTATAAGAAATGAAATTGAAACTTGAAGCATGGTTGTTAGGGTTTTAAATTTATGGAATAAGTATAATAAACTATAATTTAATTGATATAGGACATCATGTATATATATTTTCATATATTATTTGAATTTATTCCAAATAAAAGGAAACAAACATGCAAATGAAACTAGAAAAAATTGCATTAGAAAGTGATAAACATATTATGTCACTATTATCATGATTAGATAAAAGCAAAATAAAAAAATACAAGTATCTAAAATTTGAGTCTAATTTATATAAGGATAAAAAATAAAACCTAAAGTTATTTAAGGGTTCAGGTTTTTGCATTATTCGAAGTAAGTTGGGTTCACCAAATGAATTAATTTTTTAGGGTTATGGAGTGTATTCCCTAGGTTGTTAATAGGTCTGAGTACAATAAATCAAGGTATAGAAATATTCAATAAATATAACCACTAAATTATGAAGGAACTAAGCTAAATTTATATTTATAATAATAGAAATGAAGTAGACAAATGAATAATTAGTTATAAAGTGCCTGAGATGAAGGATGTAAAGGTTAAAAACTAGTGCAAAAGTTAGTTAGGATGTCATAAATAGGATATAGGTGTCAAAAATTCTCTTGGATAATAGATACCTACCCTATATAGTATCACTATAGTTCTAGTATCCACTTATGGCACTAGTGTCTTATGTATAGGAACTATTCTAAGCTTTTGGGAGCACCTATGTCTAAAATTACCAAGCCTGTTCCTATATAGACAAACCCTAATTTTCTATGTGACATATTTTGATTGATTTTATATGTAAACCCTATACCTCCATATAATTATGTAATTTAAATTGACATACATATTAAATGTGTGGTGTTAGTTGGGTAAGTTGGATATGCAAAACACCATGTTATGATGGGAGTTGCCTATATACCAATACTCTGAGGAGGGATCAAGCCTGATATAGTTCTCCCCACTTAAGTACTAGTGGAAGTGAGATTAAAATTATTATGAATTCTAGTTTGAGTGCTTTTAGTGAGGCTTGAGACTATAAATCCATGTATTATGAGCTTAGGAGGGATTTAGATGATTGTATGTAGAAGTAAGGCAGAATAAGGTCTGATAACCTTGATTGTGCAAAAATTGTTATGAGTTTATTTGTTTGTATTTACACATGATCTAAATATAGTGGATAAATGGATAAAATTCATGTCTTTATTGATTTGGCACTTTTTTATGGTTTGAAATAGGTCTAGGCCAACCTCGGTGTCTTAGGAACTAAAAATATATATGTTGGAGCTCAAAAGAGGGAAAAGGATAATAGCACCCAAATAGGATAATAACACTATGGAATTAGTGTCCACTTATGGTGCTAGTGTCTATGTGGAAAAACTTGAGGTATTAGGGGTCTGGATTCCTAAATAAGGGTTTAAGACTAATTTTGAGATGTTTATAGATGTGTGTGGCCTAAAAAAAAGTTGAATAAAAGTCTAAATAGGAAATAATATAAGTCCAGGACTAAACCAGTAATGGGTGGTCTCAACTAACACTCTTGGCACTCAAGTGTAATTTTTAGATGATTACAACTAACAATTCTAATAGATGCTCAGAGTTTGTACTTACTAGACATTTTACTTCAGTAAGCAATCAATGAATAAAGTGGTTGAAAAATGGACAAGACCCTTTTGTAACACATTATTTCTACTCGCATCCATTTGATGAATATTCTAAAGTTCCCTTACAGGACAATCTAGAAATACAAATAGATAACTTTTTACAAATAGACCCCACTTGCCATAGATTATCTTACCAATGATGAGTTGATTCAACATTCTAAGTCCCATTCCACATACAAGTTCTTGAGAGATAGAAGGGGGATAAACAATATACCTTCATGTACTTTTATTTATTGGATTAACACTTAATTCCTCTCAATAATGTGTATATTGGTGGAGTTTGGTGGATACAAAGAAACCTTATGATAAATTTTAAAATAGGAGTGTATACCTATGTGTTTCTTATTTATTTACATGTTGATTCTAAAACCATTTTGTATAATTAAATAAATCCAACATCAAAACACATGATAAATACACATTTACACCAAGAAGTGTTATGCTACCCAATTATTCAAAACCATTTGCCTTAGTCCAAAATATCTAAACCAAATCATGCTTTATTTTCTAAAAGGCATTGTTACACTACCCATTTTGGTCTAGATTATTTCTCATTTAGAGTCATCTCAAAATCCAAGTCAAACCATTTGGAGTTAATCTAAGATAACATTGTTACATTGTTTGTTTTAATATAAAACCTTTTCTAATACCACATTCATATTCACTTCCATTTTCAATCATATACCTGGACCTAAATACTTTCCTAAACATCAACCTAGATTTAGACCAAGAACATTTCATTTCAAACTAAGACTTAGACCTAAAAAAATTTGATTTCATGTTCAAACCTAAACCTACATAAAGTCACCTTTCATTCCAAACCTAGACCTGTTACTAAAGTAATGCCATTTTAAAACCTAATCCTAGACCAAAATAAAGATTTCACACTTAGAAATAGACCAATTATAGGTCCATATAATTTCAAGCCATTTATCAAACCAAAAAAAGTTCCAAGTTAAAGATGCCAATTTCATATCAAACACATACCAATTCTAAGACCATTTTCAAATTGACCTTTTCAAAATGTCAAGTATTTAAAATAAATTAAAAACCATGCCAAATCAAGGTTAATTTGAACCCACATACCTATTGCCTATTTTAATCCAAATAAAACTGAATTAGGGTTCATTTAACCCATATGCCTTTTGTTGAATTATTCCCAAGCCTAATCAAGGTTAATTGAACACACGTGCCTATCATGAGGTCATTCCAATGCCAAATTAGGGTTAATTTTAGACCCCCATACCAATTAATACCATGCCAATTTTATTTGATTCACATTAAACCACGTTTCCAATTCAAACCATAGCCCAAGTTTACCCTCTTTGGGTTCATACCACTTTCAGAGAGTAATTTTTCCTTCTTTGGGATAATTTCAATCATAAGCTAATCCAACCCATTCCAATTTTCAATCAAATGCAAAGATCATCATTTTTTGGATTAATTTATATCAATACCAATATTATTATATCAAATTAAACATTTACCCAATGATTCATTAAGAGGCATATTTTATCAATTAGTCATAAAAAACATAATTTTGTGTCCACATACTTAATGTTTTGGTAAAATTGCTCCATGGTATCGAAAAAAAAGAATATTTTGAGTATCATAGAGTTTAAGGAAATTCACTTAATCAATGTGTGATGTTAAAAAATATGTCCAAACCTTGATTTATCATAGGGATATCATGATTGAGACACAAATATACAAATCATTACCTTATAACTCCCATCCACCTAGGTTGTTTATTACATTCAAACCCATTTTCAAATAAATTTGATAAATGGCTTGCTGAGAATAGAGATGTAGATCTTCTAAAATTGTTGAGAGTTAGAAACAGATTCACATTTGGAATTCCTATAGAAAGATTGAATATCCTTCTTTAGAAATGGGACACAATAATGCCAATCATTAACTCTCTAATGACCTATCATTTATAAAATAAAAAATGTGTCCAAATCTAAAAAATTACAAACAACATTGAGTGTAATAATTTGGATTTGAAATTAGAAACATTGTGTGTGATTTAAAATCATGACCTGAATTTGTTACCTAACCATTATACATTCCATTATTATCCATTTATTAATTTAAGACCTATATTACATTGCCAAATCAGATCTTTTATCTAATGCCTATCCTTATTTACCATTCTTGGCCACACTTTCTTTTGTCAAAACTATGGAGATATCTTGTCTAGAGGTTTGAAGGAAATAAAATTAATAACCAATTAAGATCAAAACAAAAATAATGTAGTGAAATTAGTAGTAGGTTCTTGATAGAGTAGTTATTCAGAAGAGGTGTGTGTTATTAATTTAAATCATTGACTATTCTAGTTGTGTCATATGATAATCAAGACATGCATCTCCACATTAGTAGGTATAATAAAATCATGCCAATTGTTATTTTTTTCATAGTTTTCCATTTGAATCTCCTTTCCATTTTTATCACGTTTCCATTATTTCATACCTCACCTTTACATTTGCCTTACATTTACTCTACCTTTCCATTTGCTTTGCCTTACTTTTATTTCATGCCTTTCCCTTTACCTTGCCTTACCATTATTTCATGCCTTTCCCTTCACCTTTCCTTATCATTATTTCATGTCTTTCCATTTACCTTGCCTTATTGTTATTTCATGCTTTGCCCTTTACCTTTCCTTATTTTTATTTCATGCCTTACCATTTTCCTTACCTTTTCCATTTGTGTTACTTTTTCCATTTACATTGTCATACCATTGGCCATGACTTGTCATTTCCCTTTCCCAACTTGATATTGATATTAATATGTATTAGGGTGAACTATAGTGGATTGAGGTCCATTTGGACTATGTAAGTGATTCTCGATGTTTTATAATGTTAGATTAGCCACCTTTATTCTAATGTTCTCACCATTTTATGAATAACCTAAGATAATGCTATCACCATTTTGTGAGAAACCTAAGACAACACTCTCACCATTTTGAAATTAATCATAATTTATATCTTATCAATCTCCATTGAGTTAAGATACCCCAAAACATTACAAAAAAAATATAAAAAATTCCAAAAACATTAAAATAATCACAAAAGCATAAACATCTGAAAATGTATTAAAATATCCTAGAGAGATATAAAGGCAAAAAAATATAAAAACATTTGCCTTGTCCTATACCTATTCAACAATCCTCATCTCACCCACTATAGGGAACCTTAGTATTTAAGTTAATTAATTTTAAAAACTATTGGGATGTGTCCTTCCCAAATACACTCTATAGGATAAAATTCATGGTTGATTCCCATTTTTAGTTTTAGGCCAAGTATCTTTGGGGGTGAATCCTTCATTTTACATGTATCCTTGTTTAGAAGAACCATCCAATTCATACTTCTAGGCCAAGTCACAAATTTCACCCTACTGGGGAAAAATTAAAGCGTGTAACTTATACAAAGTTATCTTATCCCCACATGACATTACATTAAAAATAACCTTTCTTGGGAGCACCATACATTTAACATTGCATTGAGACTTCACACATAGTTATTGACTTAGTTAATGACATGATGTTTTTTATTGCTTTTATTTTCAAGCTTTGTGTGTGTTTATTACCTTGTGTGTGTGTGTGTGTGTGTGTTTGTTTATTTTTGTGTCTATTTGTTTTATTTCATTGTGTTAACTTGACTTAATGTATATTTCATAAGGTTAATCCTTGTGCGTGTACTTGAGTCCATCCATATTTAGACATCAACATTGTCATCATAGTTTTTATCATTATTTTCAAATGTATATTAGATTGGGAGTCAGTCTTTACACTTATGACATCTAGTGATATCATGATTAGTTTTTAATTATGGTACATAATGTCACATGATAAATTAAATAATGGACATATATTCTAAAAATTAATAGTGTCATGTTAATTCCCCTTATTCATTTTGGTAATTATCCCTTTTTCTTTGATCAAATAAAAATCAATTGAACATTTTGGTTGTATCAATGCTAATCAAGATGTGCATCTCTACATTGAAAGGTACAACCAAATCGTCCACATTTATAAATTATTATTCTCATTCTCATTCATCTATTTCTTCATTCCTCATTCCATTTTCCCTTGCTTTTGGGAGAACTACAATGGCTTGAGGTCCATTTAGACTATGTAGGTAATGCGAGGATACATGGAGTATCTTAGGTTAGTTTGATCATTATCATTATTAGTTTTATCACCATTATTACTCATTGGGTTATTCTTTCATCCTCATGTGCCTAGTTTATTATGGCTTCTTTAGTCTTGGAAAAGTCATTGTACCATTGTAGCTATGTTTGTGCCCACTCATATTTAATCTGTGTAATATGTTATATCCTTGAATTATGCATGCAAATCTAAATTATTAGGGCATGATCAAATTCAACCTTATTGGGGCACATCATTATTCAATCTAGACTACCCTCTGAGTGATGAACCTATGCCTATTAGATCATAACAACCTATGGTTTTCAACATATTAATTTCATTCTCATCATTAGAAATCAATGTGTGCATGAATTAACTTGATTATATTAATCTAATACATGGGTTAATTTCATTCTTATTCTTGATTATTTTTTAGGGATCATCCATCAATCTTATGTTTCAATCACTCCCTCAAGGGGGCATTATAGGCTTCCCTAACTTTGTTTTGAGTATCATTTTTTAATCACTATCTATATTGTCTTCTTAACAAATTTTTCATTCTTTGAAAATATTTTATTGTGCATGTGTCTTTCAATACCTTATCAAATAGGGGGAAAATATAGACAATCATTTTTGGTCACTTCCGTGTCTAAATGTACATCAAACTAGTTTCTTTTAAGTAATGAAAATTAAGCTTAGAAATCACTGAAATACCCAAATTAATTTGTACACCTAGTGTTCATATTCTAAATCATGTTAATGCATCCATATTTAGGGTAATACACTATACACAATAATAACCTCTCACTAATTCATCCCTAATCAAATTTTGACCTAGTAAATCATTAATTTTGACCAAGTGTGAAGGACAACCATGTCAAAATTAAGAAAATGTAAATTAAACTAATCAAAATTGCTCAAATGATTAAATTTAATTAAATGGTTAGTTAAAAAAATCATGGCTAATTAGTGAATTCATAAAAATATAATTTGACAAAAATCACCCAAAAGATGACATCATGCATGACATAGGTTGAATGTTGTCAAGAACTCAATATTCAATGCAAACACATATAAATTTGTGTAAGACATGCCTCATAAGTGAAAAAATAATTGCCTCATTTATGGCCTTGGGCCTTCAAAATTGAATGGATTTATGCCCACACATCTTGGTCTTAAAATAGATGATCACAAGTTAGTCTCCTCATTTATGAAAATTTATAAATAGGAGGATCCTCACATACTTCAAAGAGATATTTTGGTGAACTATTATTATGCATAAATACCTATAGAAAGCTTCAACAATCAACATATGTCATATCCAAATGCCAAGGAGAATAAGGATAAATTATGAACATGCATGATTGATGAAGTATCTTTGCCCAAAAATCTGAGCACAATCCCCCTAGGCCAACTTGTAATTTTATTTTAAAAGGAAGGTAAAGAGTTTTATTTTTATCTTTGCATTGTTTGTTGTTTTCTTGTTATATTCTCCCCAAAGTATCTAGGGTTAAAATTCTAGTCTTTGATATGTTTTTCATTATTTTTCACTCTAATAACACATAGACTACCATTATCTTTATATTCCTTGATTAAAACATGTTATTTACTTAGAATATCAGTTGGTATTACTAAGTTTTAGAATCCATAGACACAATATATCATATTTGGGACATGTGCACAACATATGACTTCTTCCTTACTCAAATTTACACCATTTTTATAGATGGAATGATATTGATTGTAATTATCCATGTTTTATACACCAAAAATTGATTATACTAACTTTTACATCACATTTTCACCAAAAATGATCCTTATCCCATATACAACTATTGGCTCCCCCTTTACACTAAGTTTCACACTAGAACAATCTTTTGGAGTTCATATAGGGATTCTAAACTACTTCACTACTTTGGGTATGTAATGATGGATTTAAGCTCACCTTGATTTCTTAAGCATACTATCCTATAAATGAGGATTGGGGCATGGATAGTCTATTCCAAGATTTTCAATGTCAATGAAATATCTAAGAATCATACCCTCGATAGTCATCAGTTTTGCACTAAAATTTCACTAATAAAACATATATTTTACTTAAAAAATCAAGCATATTAATTTCATCTTATTAGATCTATAATTTTCTTATATTTACTTATTGAATTTTATCTTAGGTAAGCATTAATTTTATACAATTTTTAGTGTAGGTTCACATGAAACACATTTCAACATTTTGGCCTACATTCAATACTGTAATTCATAGGTAACCTTAGGTACATAATTTTCATTTTAATATTGTGATTTCACTTTTATGCATTAAAATAATTAAAGGGGAAAAATTTAGACACATAAATTAACATTTAAATTCAAATAGTACACTTATGACCACTCTTTTGACACACTTAGCTCATGCCTCATCCTAAGGAATTTTTACCATTTTCATTCTCTTTCTTCATGATGTTAAATTCCTCCAAGTAACCTCAATGACTAAGGAATGTCCCAATTATTTATGAAAATCACTTTAGGCTCACACTCAAACTATCCTTAGTACATAGAGTACTTTTTTGTGATCCATACATAATAGCACCCTTTTTGGATAGTAGTGATCCATGTTATTGTCTAGATCTACCAGCAATGTTCTTCACTAAATAATAGTTAATTTTAATAATTCAAAATTCATGAAAGGTTCATCATGAATTTAGCAATTCCCATTCAAATCAATTCCAAAAATACCACTATAGAGCCACATTTTAAATAATTTTGTTGTAGATACATAAATTTACATTAATTAAAATCATACACTTGTGATCACAATTTTGACATACTTAGCTCATGACATTTTTTGGAACCTTTTTACCACTTTTCTTCAAATTTTGTGTGGATGGTTCATTCTTCCAATTAGGTGTATGATACTAGAATACATATATAGTTTACTCAATAGCCTAAGCTAATGCTTAGATTGATTCATATCTTCAACTTAGCATTTACTAACCCTAGGATATGAACTCCATACTTGGATAATAAATCATTCTAATATTGTTTCCTCCCACTAGCAGTGTCCTCCCACCAATTAATGACTTTTTTCCAAACTTTATAAGTTGCATAAGGGTCATCCTACAAGTTTAAGAAGCCTTATCTAAAGTAATTCTAATAGTACCACTATATAATCACATTTAAAATAATTTTTCACACAAAAGGATCCCACATATAAAAATAACATAATAATAATAATTTCACATTGAGATAAAATTCCCTATTTCTCTTAATTTTGATTACATATATCCCTAGTAGTGCTAATCTAAAGTCTGAACAAACCTCTAAGGTTATAAACCATGATTGAAGAACTTTAATTACACAAGGATTGCACCAACATCTAACATTTTACACTAGTTTCTCACACACCATCATAACATGGTATAACTACATGGGTTTTTATCCAACTTCAGATTATTAGTATGCAAGTAGAATTCAACATAGGGGGTGTTGAGCTCAAGAATAAATTCAACCACTATTTACTCTATAATTTCATTGGTATTATTGTATATTGAGTTAGGGTTTTCAAGTGGGAAAATAATTACATAGTGGTCATCAAAATGAATCAAACTATCCCACAAAGTCTATATAATAAAAAGGTGAAGGCTAAAAAAACTAGAAATATTAGAACCTTGATCTCTGCTAGACACTAATGCTCCTTACAAACAACAATACCCCCCACTACTATCCACTCATATAAATCCTCTCTATAAACCTCATGAGATCCTATTTATTATCTATAAATATTAAACATAGACAACCTATTAGTCTCAAATTTGGAAATAGTCATCATCTTAGTTTTTTGGCTAAGTTTACGTCTCTTTTGCAATTTCTATATTTAGTAAGTTTCCAATTTTATAAATATATGAATTAGTTTTGTGATTTATTATAAATTTTTATAAATATTCTTTTACACATCAATTTATCACATTTATTTAATTAGTCACTCAATTCCAAAAATGTGATAAAACATATTGGTGAACCCATTTATTAATTAAATATTACAAGCCCTATATTTCCTTAGATTTTTTCTTTCAAAATTTTGTGTTAGGGTTTAAATATAAATTATGATTTCCTTATCATATTGGAGTGTTTTATATTATTTTTATGACTCTATACTCTTTTTTCTCATTTAGTATTTGGAAAATTTAAAATGGCTAAAAATGAATTTCTTCCTCTTCTTAACCCTCAAGAGGGTGATATCCACCTTCCCTCTAAATCAGTTCATGATATCACTTCTCCAAATGGTAAGGTAGTTATCCCATCCTATAATTCCAAAATAAGATAACCAAAATATCCTTCCTCAACCCCATACACCTCCCACATCTCTTCTTGA